>VZTU01034920.1:0-19846 GCA_013400835.1 Zapornia atra
TTTTCTCTAAGCCTTTTTCAATTTTACTGTACCATTTTCAATCTCTACCAAGATCTGTTGTATTAGGAACCTATATTAAAATGGCAGACAGCCTTCAAGAGGAGATATACCACAGTTTTATATAAAAACAAAATTAATATTTCTGGTGATTTTTTTATTCTCTTCTTTACTGTTAGTGACCCTGGATTTGACTCCTAATAGACATTCAGCTAACCCTTGTTTAAATGATCAATAATTTTCCCAATTATACCTTTACTGTGGGGTAAGATATCAGTGCCCATCCCTGCGTGCATAAAATTATGTCAGAATATTTTTGTCCCATCATGGAAGCATTGCTTCACATGGACTATCTACATCAGTTCTTGAAACCTAGTATCACTTGTTTGGCCTTTTCTCTTTATCTTTTTTTTATGATTGATGAGGTACTCCAGCTGGAACCTCAGCAACTGATAGAAGGATAAATGAATTGTCCATTTCCCTCATGTTTAATATGCAACACATATCTTAATACATATCTGTATTACATCTCTCAAATATACTTGTCTTTCTTTTTAATCAACATTTTCTCATATTTTATGATCAGCTATAATGACCAAAATCTCTGCTGCAAAATGGTTGCAAAAATGTTATTCAGTTACTCCTTCCTAAAGACAGTTATTTTATTCATCATCAAATGCACAATTAATCTCATCTTTGAAATGTAATACAATAATTTAAAATTCTGATGCTTCTCTTCAAAATGTTTACAACTCATCACAATTTTGTTTCCTTAGTGAATGTCATTAGAGTACTCTCTATTTCGTCTCCTGTTTCCATAGTAAAAACTCTAAGCAGAACTAAGCCTGCACTTAAAAGTATATATCCGTCCTTTTTTTTTTTTTTCCTGTGGGAAAATATTAGGGATACTGGAAAAACATATAATCCAGATACTATGGAACACGTTAGGGAGCTTTGTTCAACTGCACAATATCTCTGGGCCTACCTACAACATAGTGATCATCCAGTTGGCACTAAGCTTCTTCAGTTGAGGCTAATTTCTGCAGAGCCACCCCAGAGAACATAAACTGTGCCCTTTGGTGCTCTGAAAGGGTTAATAATCCCAATGCAGACCCATTTTTCTTGCCCCTCACAGAATCTAGAAAAGGGTATGGCATGATATAGCATGCTGCAATAACCTGTGACCTATCCTTGCCCTTCTTAACTTTGTGCTTTACAGTCAGCTCTGCTGCATTCCTGCCACACATGACAGATTTATTCGCGTCTGCAGAAAAAACACCGTAAAAAACAGAAGTGCAAAGTTCCTTAGAAACCCTGCTGATGAACAGATGCCAATCAGGAATTTTTGATGCAGAATATATTTCTTAGTTGAGTATTATGAGACTGTTTTTGCGAGTGCAGCAAAAGCCTCAGTAAAATTAAGATGTAGCACTTCTATTGCTTTTCCCATATCTGGCAGGTCTGGTGTTTTGTCAAATAAATAACTAAATTAGATCAATTTAAAACAATTTACTCTTTAAAATCCTGGCTGGATTTTTATCATTTCATCATTGTATAAATGGTTTCAAATTTAATCTAGCATAATTTCCTCTGGCATTGTTTGGCTACAAAGATTAGCCCAAAAGTTCAATAATTGCTGGATCCCTCTTTTAATATAATATAAACATAGGTGTTGTGTTAACTTTTCGTAGACTTAGATATATCATCTGTTCTACATGAGTTCATAAAGATAATCACTATTGTTTCGTAGACATAGTCTAGGGAATTTCATTCTAAATGACCTTCTTGCATACATCCCTAGTCTATTCTGTATAACATGTTCCCTTTATATTCTGGTTTGCCATCCTAGTCCATCATCAAAATTCCTTTTATTATATGTTTGGTCACAATTGTTTTTGGTGAAGGGCAATGCAAAGAAGGTACTTAGCCCTTCAGCCTTCTCTCTGCACTATGAGAAATTTTCTTTTCTATGAAAGTATAAGGACTGTTAAGTAGCTGAAGTACATTTTCCTTTGCTTTCTTTTACCATTTCTTGTTGCGCTGTTTGGATTTAACTTTAAGCTCCTTTCAACTAATTTCATTCTTTACCCTTACTGATTTTAAGCCAACAAATTTGTGCTATTCCTTCATAATTGCCTTCTACACCTTTGTTTCCACTTTCTGGAAATAGGTTATGCTTTCCCCGTCTTGAAAATGATTTCTGTTGGATGTTTATTGCTTTCATAGAGACACATTTAATTTTCAATGCTTCCATGAATTTCTCCTCACAAGGCAGAATTAAATGAACAGTGTTGTGCTGACTTCCTACTTCATTCTGTGCAACAATGTTCTGAGACTTTGATCGAACATGTGTGAGCTGCTCTGCTCCATTCATGGAGGAGTTACAATTTCTGGTTCCCATTACTCTTCTTATTGAGAGTTTCTTCTGAAAATCAGAAGTCTACCTCCTACTTTTGATATGTAAAATTGTATGGCATAAAATAGGTGTCCAAGTTAGAAGCAGTGAAAGATAATTCATCTAAATGTGTCTCCTTTGATACTAATGAGTTTAAATAGGTTTGTAACCTTTAAACTTAGCTAAGTGGAATCCTAGTTAATGAGTTTATACAGTATCTAACAATGGGACTCCAATCTTGATTGCTACTTTTAACATCTTAAAGAACAAGAACTGTAAGATGCATAATTTTTATTTTAACATACAGTGGATAGAAAATCTAGGGTTTAAAGGTCATCAGCTGTTGGTCTGAGCAGATAATTAGTAAAAGATCACCATTTATAATCTTAGAAGGAAACCTCCTCTTTCATACAGCTATTTAAAATATAGTCTTATTTAATTTCATAGTACAATAAGTTTAAACTAATCAGAGTGGAATCTAATTATTGTGAGGGTGGTGACCCTTCCTGTATGATATTACCTAATAATAATCTTTGCAATAGCAAAGGGGTTTTTTTTTGAGAATATTTACATAAGCCTTTAAAAATATTAAGTTTAAAAATTTATTATAAAGCTATATTCCTTATCAAATAGACAGTAATGAGAAAAGATTCGGTTAGTATTCGATCTGCTGACTAGCATTTGATGCTACTAGTAATACTATTAACATAACAAAAGAAATAACCTGGACAAAATGATATAAAAATAAATTGTGAATTATGATTAAATAAAAATAAATATGCTAACACATATTTTGTGTGTGCCAAATATATACGATTCACCTTTCAGTCAGTTGTTACAAAATTTGCTGGCATATGAAGTAGGATAATGTCTGAGCAAGAGCCAGGCATGTGCTGTAAAAATCAGAGATATTGGTGCAATGTGACAAGATGAGTTGGACTGTAATAGAATAAATTTTATCAGTGGAGACATATATCTGTAGCCAGACTACACCACTCATCTCCAAGTTTTCCAAGACAAAATATAAATTATTTTGAAAAACTTTGAATGAAGACAGGTATAACCAGTGCACTTGCAACAAACTGTAGGTTTATGCAGAATATAATTGTCTGGATACGTGCAGAATTTCCAAGGCTTCTATACAAATCCTGAAATAGTGTTACACAATTCAACATTGACTTTCCAACTGTGGAAACTTTCTAATTCAGACACAAATTATGCACAGCTATATTTCTACTGACAGCTGTGCTATGGGCTTCAACCCTGTGGCTCATGAACTGGGTCCAAAAACCAACCCAGTTCTCACTGCTGTAGAATTCAGTCTTGGAAGAGAAGACCAGTTATCTTATAGAGGGATTTGGAGCACATGGAGTGTGATCTGGGTGGCTGAAGTGACACAAGAAGTACCATAAAAAACCTTTTGTCTGTTCCCTTTTGCTATCTGGCAGGAGGACTTTGAGTCCAGAGAAATTTGTAGCTTTGATGGGCATCTGGCCTCCAGCCAGGGTCAAACCATCACACGGGGTCAAAGTTCAGCAAAGAGGTTCATCACCAGCTCAGTGATGATGGTTGGTGTGAGGCAGCTCAGTGTTTGCTTCGATGATGTATAAACCACAAGGACAAGATTGTGTAAAGAAGTAGTTTGGGTCTGAAGGAGTTGTATAAGTATATGTCTGTACTGGTGATGAAGTAAGGTGGGGGTCCCAAACTCATCCACAAAAAAGAAAATCGTAACATTTTATAGTTATGAAGAGTAATGGTGAGAATGAATTTAATGTATCAGAATATAACATCAGGTCAGTGAGGTGCTGGATTGCTGTAATTTGCTCACAGAATCACAAAACCTGTAAGTATATCTTAGCATTATATACTATGTCTTAAGTAGTTCTCATAATGTTGGCCTACAGATATGGTAAATATCATATGCATATAATCAAAAGAAAGCCATATAATATGGACATTTCATTTCAGACAGCAGGAACAAAAATTACTTTGTGTGAGAGGTCACATAAAAGAAGAAAAATCAGTTACCATACACTGGAAGAAGATGTTTAAGGGAAGAACAAAAAAACCTCAAACCAAACCAAACAAACCCCAAAACCAAACCAAAAACAAAACCCAACCCAAAATCAAAACAACAAAAAGAGACAGTTAAAATACTTAAGTTTTTAAAGTAAATTTTAAAGAATTTTAATCATATGGGTTTATCTAGAAAGGACAAGAAGTCTGATCTAACAAAAGTCAGTTGGAACTGTGCTAAGAGCTGTGTTTGACCGGTTTATTTAGTGTACAACAGAAAACTACAGGCACTGAAATTTCAAAATATTGCAAAGTATGACATACATTAAATAGTGTAGACCTGTCAGATTTTTGAACCCTTGATTTGTTTATCTCTTCCTTTCAAGCAGTTTAAATGTTAGTGAGTTATGTGTAAAAGGAATGGATATTTCAAGGTTGAAAAATTTGTATTATTGTCAAGTTGCATGAAGTTAAAAAGGAAAGTTTGCTTTCATTGCAGATTTCACAACAAGGTTTATTTTTAACTTTTATTTTTAACTTTTCCGTATTTCTAATCTCCTTTTTGTTTTTTAAAGGCTTTAAGTATCGTAAACATTATCGCAGAACAAAAGCAATTTCATGCTTAAACTTATTTCCTTGAATTTGTTCTAGTGTTATTCTTATTCCTTTAATATATGCATTTCACTGATACATCTCTTTGACCAGATACCACTTAATTGTATGTTGGAGAGTTCACCGAAGTATTTATACCCTAAGGCCCTCTGCTCTAGTGTGTGCTTTGCAGGCACACCACACCAGTCTTCGAAAGGGTGTTTACTGAAAGGCTGTTTCTTATGTATGTCAGATAAGGCTGAGAGAGTAAGACTTTTATCATTCTTATTTATCCATTACTTTAACTCCAACACTCATCTTCCTCCTCTTTAAAGATGTATAAAAACCCCAAATAAAAAAAGAAGCCTGACATTTGGAGATTGACATAGTCTTCAATTTCCAAAGGTGATGAATATCTAGCACTCTTGCTGATTATGAGTGTACATAGTCAACTCTTCTGAGAGTCACCCACGGGAGTTTAAAAATCAAATATTGTTATTCTTATTTAATATGAATGTTAAAAAAACCTCACTGTTTTTTAAAATCTTACCAGATTCTGAGACCTCTATCTCCTTACTTATTGTGTAGGGAACTGTCTGTTTGTTGATCTTATTTGGGACTGGGATAGCCACAGAATACATAATTCTTGTGCATCATACAGGAGTGCATATATAGGAATATATGTATACACACATGCACACATTTATAGGACTAGACAGAGAATTCCTATCAGACCTGAGCAGGCCTTCATGAAGGTTGAGTGCGTCTCCATTTGCACAGCACTCACAGATAATTGGAAGGTGACTAAGCCCTTTAAAATGCTCAACCAAAGTAGAGAAAATCCATGTCAGAGCCTGTAAACAGCAAAGTGAAGCAGACAGGCCCATAAATTATGATGTCAAAATGTTTGCCATTAATGGTCTCTCTTTGGATACTATTTCCTCTAGATGCGCCCAGCTATCACATCAGATCTGAACTTACATTTAGAGCTTTAATAAATGTCTGACTTCATTTTTAAAAAGAACCGACAAGGGGTCATTGACAGAAACCAGATCAGTTAGTTCTTGAGACATAAGAACTATCCTGATTAAATTAACTTTGGATTTATATTGTTAAGCTGAATGATGGGAAAATCGCCAAAGAAATCATATAAAGCATATAAATCGGAAATGGAACAGAAGACTCGCTTGGCTTCTTGATTTCTTGCTTTATGACTTTCTCTTGCTTTCTTGCTTTTTCTTGTTTTGTTTCATTCATGATTTTTCTCTTTCTTTCTCTCCCCTTTTCTGTTCAACATAAGTGAGATCAGAATCAGATCTTCAGGACATATTCTTAAGCAATTGTATTAGGTGTATATGTCTGGGATGAAATGATGGCCTCCACTGAAACTGACAGTAGAACTCCCATTGACTTGAAAAAGGGCAAAAGTTCACCCAGGGAGAGCAATCTACTTCTTGTGAGGAAGTAGTCCATGGAAGATTGGTGGGGAAAGAGAAAATTTATTACAAAATATTACATGAAAGTGGCATTATATCTGAGAATGTGTATGCATAAATCAGAAAGTTTAATATTATAGTTCCCATGGCAACAATAACTGTGCCACATTGCACATTTCTAATAAAGTGTCAACCCTTTAAAACCATGTAATGTAATAAAAAAGTATTTAGTAGTAATGTAGGAGGAGAAGGAGCTATGGGGTCTATAACTGAATTTCTGTATTTTGGTGCATTTAAATCCTTAGTTTTAAGCATTTTTAATAAGGTTAAGTAAACACTATCTTGTTTGCTTTTTATATCCCATATCCCATGACCATTAGCGCCCTGAAGATAAAACAATAATCTAAAGAATGTTTAAGGCTTTATGCTTATTCAGGTTTTAGTAGCTGATAAGACTTTTGATAAGAGTGCATCTCATGGTAGAGACTTTTTTAGGAGAAAAAAATGATCCAAACATTTTTTCTGACCAGTGAGTAGGCCAGATGGAACTCTGTAAAGTCAGGAGGAATATGAATTAGTGATTTAGAAATAAAGCTGGAGAGGGACTATTTACAAGGTCATGTAGTGATAAGACAAGGGTTGGTGGTTTTAAACTGAAAGAGACTTGATTTAGATTAGACATTAGGAAGAAATTATTTTCTGTGAGGGTGGTGAGGCACCGGAACAGGTTCCCAGAGAAGCTGTGGCTGCCCCCGCGCTGGCAGTGTTCAAGGCCAGGTTGGATGGCGCTTTGGGCAATCTGGTCTAGTGGAAGGTGTCACTGCCCATGGCGGGGGAGGTGGAACTCGATAATCTTTGAGGTCCCTTCCAACCCAAACCATTCTATGATTCTATTCTGAGCAATCTAACTTTGCAAGGAAGTTATATTGTTATAGAAGATTTAAAGATACTGTCTTCATATTTGTACATTGCTCAGTGTATGCTGACAACACTGAAAATAAATATGATATCTAGTTAAGCAAGTGAGTGTCCTGTTTATATTCCTGGTGTTTCTTCAGTTTATTTTTTTACCTTTTTCTGTCATTTCCCTCATATAACCCTTTGATTAATAATATGCATCAAACAGGCATAAAAATATGGAGCTGAAATCAGAGGTTTTTTGACGTTTTATCACTGAATATGTATTAGCTATTAATAATCATCAGACTAATAAAATATTTGTCTGATTTTTTTTAGTGAAGTATTATCTCTGCATAAAACACACAAGGATTAAGGAGAAATTCTTCTTTAGCTCTGCCACCTCCTACTTCTAGCAGGTTAATAGGTCCAATAAAGTCCTGAGAAACCCTTTTCTGGACTTTCAGAGTTATACAGAAACAATGTACTTTGCTAGACATTCGATAAGAGAGAGTAGTGTCTCACACTAATTAAGTATTCTTCATCTCCAAATTTATTCATAAAGAGATAACTGTTATAACACCATGGTTCTATAGGAATGTATCTACTGGGACTCCTGTAGCAGCGTTATATATCAGAGTATAGTTTGCTTGCTGATTTGTATGGAATGGAGGCTAGTAGTTCCTAGTTGCCTGCTGGTTGTTATGGAGACAATTATTTTCCTATTCTTTTAATTCTGTGTTTTTTGGAAAGCTAAAACAATGTATAACTTCATTTCATATGCTCTATGTCCTGAATAGAGACTGAAGATTTTCATGTGATCCACCTTCAAAACAACCAACAGACTCACAGATTGAGTTTCACAACTGCCATAAATGCTTTACATTGAATTATGAGACTAAAGTGATTCCCTCTGTTAAGAAAACTTCACCTTTAGGAAATATACAGAAAACTAAGAACTTGGGAATCATCTGAGTATCAATTAAACACAAATGTTCATTACAACAGAACATTATTTATTTGTCCATTCCTATTACTGACCAGTCTGTAAAATATCATAACTCTTAAAATCTAGAGCTAGAAAGTTAATTCTGAAGTATTTGGCTTTCTTTGCTGCTAATTTTCCTAAGATCTTTAGCCTGAAAAATCCAATACTCTTGCCAATTTATTCACCTGCCTGTTGGTGCCTCTTCTACTCTCCCCACAGAGACACTTTATTACCGGCAAGGTTGTCATTCTAGAGAAGCAGGTATGCACAGCAGCAGCAGAGAGCTGTGTTAACAGAGGATATTGCAGATAAAGAACATGCTTTAATGTGCTTTTCACAAAGCAAATCTTTGTAACCCAAAGTATGAAATGGCTGCATCTCTGAGGTATGGAAGAATTTTGCTGTTGCTGTGAGTAGATGACATTCTATGAAGAGATGACGTGGAGCTTAAGATTATGGCTCTGCAGAAGGGTTGTATCACAGCAAAACAGTGGTCAAGGTTTTGTGGTATGTTAGATCTGAATGGGCACTAAAAATTTATTGGACTGACACTACTCAACCCTTATTATGTGCATGCTGTCTCTAAAAGTATATCTTAGGGTTGTTGAGAAACCTAAAAGCCATTATGGAACAGGTCTAATATTTATGAGCCTTGCCCTTAAGAAATTATAAACTAATGGGAGAAGTGTATGAAAGTAAGTATAAAGGAAGACAGGAAAATAAGAAAAAAATAGAAGAAAAAAGGCAAGAAAAAAAGAAGAAAAGAAAAAAGGGAAATAAAAGAAAAAAAGCACTAAAGAACTAAAGCATTCCGAAAAAGCAAAAAAATTCTGAAACAGAAGTCACTGATTTGACTGCTGGGAATTTAATCTGTTTGTTTCCAAGTTTCCCAGTATCTGTTTTTAATATGTTACTGGTATAACTGGGAAGGCTGTTGTAGAAATTCTACTTTGTTCTTACTCCTCAGTAACTCCTCTGTTAGATACTTTTGATGTTGGTAATACTTTGCTTTTCTCTGTACAGCAAGCACTGCAGTATTTCCACAGCGACATAGCAGGTAGCTTTTTAGATATGAGGATTATTTCAGACATACCAGATGTATTGCTGCTTATTGCTTTCTACTGATTTTCGATGGTGAAGCACTTGTTGCAACTCATCAGGTAAGAAGCTGAAGAATGAACTGGGTATGCACTGCAGGAGAAAAGCACATAATGTGCTTTTATGTTAGGAATTTTCGCAGTAGGAGATAACAAAGTATGATTGTCCCTGTCCTAAAATAGATATTAACTAATTCATTGAATAGGAGGAAGTGTTGGCAATTACCTGGCAGCAACTCTGTTTCACTTTCCTATGCAACACTTCCCTACTTGCTGTCTCACAAAAGCCAGTGCAATGTAATAGAGCTCTAAAGCTGTCCTCTAAAGAAATTCACATGTACATTTTTTTCTGCTTTGAAGCAAATGTTTACAGGGGTTTTTGAGCTGTCACGTGTCTGTCAGATTACTTCTCTTTCTCTTGTGAAGATTCTCTGCTATGACAGGGAGAACGACCCACTAAGGATTATACAGTGCCACTTCCTTGCATAGCTAAGCATGAGGAATTAATTACAGTCAATACTCAGGGGACGTGACAGATTATGACTGATGGGGAGTTGTGCTGGGGCAGCTGATCTGAAAGAAAGGCAAGGAAGGTTGGCTCCCTTGGCTCCCCTTACTGCTGGAGTATAGAGGTATGTGCTTTTTAAGTGGCAGCTGGGATAGGAGTCTCCCCATCCCAGCCCTACTCTCCAGCAATGTATACAGATCCTTGATTGCTGCTCTGGTATATGCCAGTACTTTGTCCTTAACACAGATCCATTCCTAGTGCCCATAATGCATCTCTCTCTGAGCAATGAAGAGGAAAGCAAAGGCCAACATCTGAGATAGAAGTTCTGTTTCAGGCAGGTCCTGCCCCTGGTAAAGCCATGCTATCTGTCTCAAATCACCTCCCTGTCTATATCTCTATAAATAAAGTCATAAGAGTGGTCAAATATGGAGGATACAGCACTTAGGAAATCTGAGTTTTGTTGAACAGCCTTGTATAAACCAATCATTCTTCATTTCAGGACAGTCTATTAACTGTGGATAACAGTGCTTGTTCTTCCCTACCTTTTGCCAGTTACTGTATATGGAAAGTAATATCTGTACATAGAAGTTATATTATAGTTAATTGTATTATTTCCAGAAGAAAAATGACAAGTGTACAAGGACCCTCATTTTGATTAGGACCACGTTACTCTGTAAAGTGAACAAGTGAGCTCATTCTCAAACAAGCTGCATGAGTAACCCGAACTTCCAAGTGATTTTCCCATTTCACATCAAGGACTTTTAAAATGCTTTCCAAGAAATGTGCAAGAAGAAATATATACCATAGCATAATGGGCAGTTGCGATTTACTGAACTCACCACTTTATCCGTACTAGTTTTAGCCATCTCCTGCTATAGCTAATATGCTTATTCTTCTCTATCACTTTTACCTGGTAGGTGTATGTGGCTGATGGACATTTTCTCAGAACCCAAGAACTGGTTCAGGACATCTGAGTCCCTTTTGTGTTGTCACTTTTTTCTACTCGATCATGGTTGACTTGTATAGTGCTAGCCTGAAATAAGGGATTCAAATTCTGTCCCTGAATGATCCTAGGAACCTATCAAGGGGGCAATATGTTTTTCTTGTCATGGACCATTTTTTTGTTCAAAAAAGATCCATTTGAGGTGAAGACCATTCAGACTTAATGGGTTTCCATTTTTTGCCTCTAGGAAATCACTTGGGGTACTCAGAAAACGCAGTTTCTACATGATGTGCTGTTAAAAATATATGTTGGTTTTGGTGAAATTTTAATTATCAATGTTATTCATGGCTGAAATTCTCTCTCAGGGTGGTAAAAGACATCTGTTTCATCCTTATGAGAATGGGAAGGCAACTGAAATAGTAGACTTTCTGTGGGGATAGGAAAAAATTTTCCACTGAGTTGAGTCACTGACCTATGGAATCTGATGTTAATAATGTAAAATGGAAATTTTAAATCTTTAAATAGATTAATTCTACAAGTCATTACACTGGAAATCTTATTCTTGATCCTTTTGCTTTGCATGTTGCTTAGAAAATTTAAATTTTAAAATGTATATTGACAAAAGGTAATGCGAATGTTCAAAGTAATGCTCAAAGAGTAATGCATTCCATGTTGATCCTTTTTTCCTCTTTCATGTACATCAGTTTCAGCTTTTGGTGATGACTGTTTACACTTTGCTGAAGCAGACAGAGCCTGATATCCATCATTTGAAAATATGTTTAGAAACATATACTTTGTTGTGTTTTGATCCTAAATTATACATTTCTTCTGGCCATCATAAGTACAAACAGTTCTGATTTTGATTGATTTTTCTTTCTTCTTTCCTGTGGTTTGTAAATAAGAATTTGGAGTTTTGTGTCTAGCTCAGGATATTATGACTAGAAGTTTTTTCTGTGGCTTACAGTCACTGTACTCTCACTTCTTTAGAACCGTCTGATCATGCTGATAGCACTTTTCTTTCCAGAAATGCCAGCATGCTGGGATTCTCCATTGTTATACAGAAATATCTCTATTTTTTCCCCTTCTCTCATATTGCAAGATTATGTAAAGCAAAATCAGAAATATTTTCTGTGTAACACTTTGTGGTTCAACAAGAAATTCAAAAATTCCCCTGCTTGCCAAGTATTTCTTAATGATAGAAGGCTCAATGCTAACATAAAGGTTCAGTGCTAACATACAAGGGAATGACATGCGAGTTGCTTCTATGACCAGACACGGGATTAAGTCAAAGAATTGTTCTGGAGGGTTTTTCAAGAATTAATATTGAATGAACATTTGCTAGGTCTATTGTCATTAAATAGAAAAACACACTTTGGGAGAAAGAGAATGGGAGAAATACACCAGTTTAATGAGACATCAATTGACTCAACGCTGTGAGGTTACCAAGTGCTGGGGAAGTATTAATGAGGACAATGCCCTTTTCTTTTGTAGGTAATTCAGATTATTTCTGTGAGGATCTTTGGTTTGAAATTTTTATTGCTTTGCAGGGTTTTCCTGCTAACAAAGCAATATGAAATTCCAGTGTTGTTAGAAAAAAGGAAGCTATTATTAATGTCTACTACTAAGAGCAAAGATCAGCTTTCTAAATCTTTTTAGGCTCCATGAAGCACTTCCTTACTATTATCCAGTACTGGACTGTGTGTAATTGAGCTCTTTCAGAAAAAATGTTTAAAGACGGGTGCATGTGGCAAGTAGCAGGCTGCTCTGAAAAGTGTTAAACTATTCCTGAATTAAGCATTTCTATTTGTTTCCACTGTTGATCTAGATTTTGATACCAAATCTGAAAAACTAACAAAATATTCAGCAAATACAGGTCTGCTTTAACAGGCTGAGAATAGAAAACCCCTAAACAGCTGTCAATTCTTACTTCTTGAGACACGATTTTAAAGATGGATATAAAGAGGTTAAAGAGACAAACAACAAGAAGAATGTTGATGGAACAGTTGCATGACATTGGCAACTGAAAACACAATATATCTTCCGTTTGCAGAGGCTGAGAGGAGAAATACCTAAGGTTTACCAAATTATGAAGGCAGTGGCTGAGCTGAGCTGTTCACCAGATCCCACAATACAGAAGCGGGGGACACTTGACGAGACTGCTGTGAGATTGGTCTGTAACAGACAAAAGAAAGTACACAGCAGATAGTGAACTTCCAGAATTTGTTGCTCTAGGATTGTGGAAGCAGACAGGTTCAAAAATGGGTTAGACAAATTAATGGATAACAGATCAATAAATGTGTGCTAAAAGAAGTAGACAATGATGTACAATCAAACATCTCTGATACAGTAAATCTCAGTGCTCATGGAGAGTAGTCAGGCTAACGTGCCTTTCCTGGACACTGCTTTTGCAATTGTTTGGAGACAGACTGTATGGCTACATGGACTGCTGCTCAGACCCAGAAATGAGGAATTTCTTAAACTCTTCATAAAAGATTAATTATGAGTACTCTTTTGGTATATACTGTAATGTTATCTTAAACACCAAGAAATATGAGTTTAAGTATGTTTAGATATGTATCTAGTATCAGGGAAAGATTTTGCATGATGCTTATATCAAATTAAAATTGTTTATTTCAGTAATAGCTCTTTGTAGAAACCTCCTAGATAACTACTCCTTTTCAGAATAAAAATACTTGAATATTTGTTTCATTTATGCTTCTCCCCTCTCCCCTGTGATAGTAAACATACAGTTGCAACAAGGGACAGAAATGACCAGTCACTCTGGCTGATTACTCATTTGATGAGTGCTTTACAGGGTTGTATTACAAGACAAAAATTTCCTTCAATGAAAGGAAATATTAGAATTCAGCACATAGATTGCTCAAGTTTGCAATGCTAGCCCTTTAAACAAACAAGTAATATATTAATATGTTCATTCACCCACCTGTATGTAAGTAATAATATCTTGAAATATGAAAAAAGAGATTTTTCTCTCTCATCTTTCTGTTTCAACTAAGGTTAAAAATCAGGAAAAACCTGAATCTTGCATTAATGTTTAGACAGTTGGCTAGAAATTAAAACCAGCTGTTGTGTGCTATGATCTCTATATTCATTGCTTGTACTAACTGTCAGGCATGAAGGCACCAACATAATTTATTTAATGAGTTTAATTAGAATTGTGAGGAAATCATGGAATTAGGCACCTGTGACTTTGGTTATAAAAATTGCTTAGAGATACCTCTTCTTAAAATTTAAAAACTGAAGTTACTGGCATTGTTTCAGTCTTTTTATTCAGTAATTTATGTTTGTTACTTGAAATTAATTCAAGGGTAGCTTTGGAGAAGTGCGTATCAAACACAAATTGACAAATTCCTTGCATTGCTTGAACTTCTGAACAGAATGTCTTGAGTAGACACACTTTGAATTCATCTTGGATAATTTTTGAATACATGAATCCTTCAACACTTCAATTTGTGGAAGGTCGTAGGTTTTTATTCCAGACCAAAATTGCCTGGGGTGTCACACTGCAGTGAGGTTTGGAGGACAAAAGGGAAAGAAAATACAATGCTTCTCTGCTCCCCAGGTGGATCCAGGAACACACTTGTATGGACTGTAAGGTGGGCATACTAGATACCCAGGTAGTAGTTATCTAATTATTATTATTGACATGTAGTAGTGGAATCCTTTGTGGGAAATTTGGATGCTACTACCTAAAGATAGGTAAGATACTCAGATAGTCAAGGATAGCATGCAATGTGCTCTGTGTGTGTTTTCAGTGAGAACCTGAAATGCCATCAGGTGTCGATAGGGACATAGGGATCCATGTGAACTGCATGGTGAACTGAAGACAGGACACATGTAGCCAGTGGATGAGGATAAAGTACATTGCTTTGTTAGTCCAGTAACAACTACACATTATCAGTGCATGTTTGTTAAGGACAGGCAGTAACCTGTTCCTGGTTGCTTAAATTTTCTGATAACATGTAGTTCAGGATTTTTTAAAGTTAATTCAGTTAACATAGTTGTGATGGAAAAGACACTAACTGATCTTCATATTTTATAAAATCAATCTATAAATTACACTGGATATTTCTCAATAAGAATAAAATAAAAATGAAACCTATGTCCAGTCACATAATTTTATAGTTCTGGCCAGGAAAATATAACTGAAATACTTTGCAAACCAAAATCCAATTTTTTAAAAGTGTTCAATGGTAAAGGGTTCTGAAAAAGACAAAGTTTTTCTCTTGAGAGTTTGTTTTGAAATTATTTAACTTCTCCTTCAGAGAAGTCTGTATTACAACTGATTTAGTATATTTTCTTTTTTAATTGCATATTGATTGGCACTACTTTCACTATGTTTAAGGTATTTCAGCAATAGTAATTTACACTGTAATGCACACTGGTAATGCTGAAAAACACATGGAAAATTCTTTCAGTAAATATTTTTTGGCAATTGCAGATTGTATTATAACAATCACTTTAACTTCCCATTAATATAAATGTCCTTTGAAATAAGGTGATATATAAACCAAAGTTGAATTTCATTGTATCTATGTAAGAAATGTGAAACCTTAAATGATAAAGTCTTGCAACCTGCAATCAGTTCAGTTTAAAAGAGAATCGCCAGTTCAAAAGTAGGCGTTTTCTTCAGTCTTATCTACATATCTTTTAAGAGAGGCCACGTGAAGTCCTTTTTTCTTAAAGATCTTTTTGTGCAAGCTTTTCAGTTTAAATAAAAGGCAAGTCTAAACCCTAACCAACCTTTCATGACCACAGCTGTTGTTACAGGAGACAAAGATTGAAAAAAAAAGAAAAAAAACCCCAAACACTTCTTTCTTGCATTTTGTCTACTTTTGAAATTTCAGGACAAATTGTGATGAATGTTATTTCATATTATTCTTAGCTTTCATTGTTTTTCCCAAATTATTAACACCGTCACACTACATTTCTAAAGCATATTCTGTGTAACTCTTTTTCCTTGAGTTTGCATCAGTTATTTCAGATTTTTTATCAGTGGAAAGTATCATTCTGATTTCTAGCACATGTTCATTACTATTAAATGTTTTCTTACATATTTGAGATAAAATAATTAAAGTATTTGGGAGTTTTAAAACTCATAATCATAACTTGCCTCAAAACTATATTTAATAATGGAATTTAATATTTTTAAAGGAAAAAGCAATAAAAGGATGTTTTCATATATTTCCCTAACAGAAACATTAATGGAAGGAAACGTGTAAAGTTTCAGGCTTCCATGGTACAGAGAAGAACTTTCCCCTTTCCATAAATAATAATTAAAAAAAAATACATCTTGAAGGCACTTATTAATGTTCCACATTTTGTGTATGCTGCCTAAAGCAGATTAGGAAATTTTAATACCTTTAGTTAATGCTAAGCAATAAAGAAGGTATAACAATTAGCTCCTGCGTGAGAGGTGTGTGGGTGGGAAATAATTTTTTAGTTGGAGCTAGGCAAAGATATTGCCAGGTTCTTTTAGCAGTCACAGGTCTCCAAGAATCTGATTTTAACTGGGACAGCTATTCAAAATGCTGATCTTCTTACAAGGTTCCAAAAAACTCCAAACAAGTGGTCTATTGTTCTATGTGATATGTTAAAACTTTTAACAGTGGAAAACGCCATTCTGAAATAAACTCTGCAGAATATCTCTTGACTATTTATTAAATAAGCTCTGCAGTCATGGATCTTACTTTTTCTCAGTGAGAAGTTGTTTTAGAGTCTTTTCACAGTAGACAACTTTTAAAAAAGGCACTTTTTCTTATTGCTAGAGAATGCCATAATTGCCAAGCTGTAAACATGTTCATGGTGACTCTGTGCCCTGTCATTCCTCCAGGAGGTGCGTTGGGGATGAAAGTGCTGGTTGAAATTTAATTGGAAGAGATTCAGAAAGAGACCAGGCAACAGAGCCTGGTTCTAGTCCAGTTCTTAGTGCACACTCCCTGGGAGGAGAAAAGACCTGACTTGTGATCACCCAGAAGGTGTCTATGTTTTAATGCAGTAAGTCTATCACCACTTTTTGGGAAAAAGAGTGCTATTGTCCTTTCCAAAATTCCTCAGAAGAGGAGTAGGCCAACGGGGTTGTCCATGGTGGCATATGGCATGGTTATCCTCTCTGGGAAATTTTTGAACTCTTTTCTCTCCTTCCCTCCTTCTTCTCTCACATTTACACAAACAGAGCACATTTGTTGGAAGGCTGGCATGGCCAGTGACCTCCACTCTCATGCTGGGTAGGTAACACACAGCCAGGCTCTGGCCTCTCCCTGTACAGTTTGTGAAGAAATGGCAGGAGAACTGCTAAAGGAGAGAAGTTGGGTGAGGAGAAAAAGTGAGTTCAGGGAAGAAGATGATTAACTACTGAGTCAACTTTTAACTTCAAGTTTTAATCTTGAAAAAAGTTGTGCAATCTCTTTTCTTAGGAAGGCATGGATTTTATTGAGAGGAAAATTTCTCTATCTGTTCCTGAAGAGGGAAAATGAAGGTATTGTTGAAGTATGTCATTAATCCCAAACCATTAGGTGAAATCTTGTGACTATTATGTGATACTAAGACAGAGGCAATGATTCCTCCTTTTTTGCAATCTGTCTTTGGTATGTTTTTGTCATATATATTTCGATTCAGAGGTATGATTAACATCTTTTACTGGGAAACTCATCTGTCAAGAATGCCTTTCCTCATAGCATGGATCCCATAAATTTTGTGATTCTCACAAGCAATGATCTCTACTCTTTTCTCTCTTACAATTAATTCTAGTCTCATTGTTACAGTGCCCTGTCTGGTAAAAAATGGGGTGTTATCAAGTGAACTTCAGGCTTAAAATGATGCTGATATCTCTAGTACATGAGGTGGCCTGTTCTTTGTGCTTTCAATCATTTTTTGATTTCAGATAAATATGCACAATAGTGTAGAATGGCCTTTAACATTGTTGACATACTTTCATTTGCATATTTAGGAACAAAGAAAGACTTGTTATTTTGCAAAAAAAAAAACCCTGTTACAAAAAGACTTGATGACAAAATCTAGTTAATATAATTTCTAAAGTGGAAAGCTTTGTAGACAATCTTGTATATTATTCTGTATTATTTGCAGTACTTTAATCCAAATACAGTAACAAAAATGCTGCCATATACTGAGAAATTAAGTATAAATAATATGATGTTGTCTGGACTTCATTAACTATAAATAGTGTTGACTTAAAAAATATTATTATGCAAACTATCAACTATACTGGATAAAGCATTTAAAAGTTTTTTCTAATTCAATGTTTATTTCTATAACTAGTTGGTATTCAGATAAACATACTTAATCTATTGTAGTTTAATTAGGTGGTAGTTGTGCATTCCTTAAGAAAAAAGTGAGATGACCAAACTGATGTCCAGAATGATTGGGCAGATTTTAAAGGTGGCAGAGGAGTGCATTGAGGAAGACTATTGAATCATAGAATCATTTATGTTGGAAAAGAACTTCAAAATCAAGTACAACTGTAAGCTGAATATTGCCAAATCCACTGTTAAACCATATCCCTAACCTCCCCATGTATACATTTTTGAATACATTGGGTCAGGGGTCAGAAGTTAAAGTGATTTTATTTTGATGTATATGTGATGTGTATCATGTGTGTTTTCACATACCTAGTTAACTGCAGATATAAAATAGGTAAAAACATAGTTCAGAATAAAGCTTCCAGAGAATAAGTGGTTTGTCAAGTCAGATATAAAACAAACAAAAAAAATGATATACAAGTGGAAGTACAGAATATATTTTAATATTTTCCTAACTTTCTCCTTTGGTGGGGATAGACAAACATTTTCCAACATTAATTTTTTATGCTAAGTGTTGAAGAGTAACTTCTGTATGTGTTTGCAATGTATCACTGAAAATATTACTGATGTGTACAGGAAAGTTACCTTCATACTCATTTTTATAAAAGCAGAGTGCTTTTTGGATGGCAGCATTTTACAGCCCTTTAAGGCTTATATGTTTACTCAGATGTAGTTCTTCATCTGGTCATATGTCTATGAAACTAGCAATATGTACTAATTATAACATGCAATAGAAATATCAAATGTTCTGAAATGCAAGTATCATTTATATGGCACATCTTGACATAAAATAATGGAAATTTTAAAATCACTTAGGAGTGCATGCTTAAGTTGTCAATTAGTAGTGAATTATTCAACAATCACCTCATGAATATACTGCATGAAAGTCTGAGAGTTGTGCTTATTCATATTTCAAACTGGGTCATCACATTGGTATCTTCTGACCTTAGAATTAATATTCCCAGTTCTCATTGCTCTGCCAATGTAGTATAAAGAAAGCCCTAGTGAAAACAAGATCTAGATTCTATTAACCCATATAAAGGACAGCTGCATTAGTAGTAGAAAATTTTTACCACTACAATTTTTCTGATTTCAAAATGTTAGGCTGTAACTGGCTGCATTGCACTGTCCTTCAAAACGATGTTTGTATACGTCACTCACAGTGGTATAGCCGTCTCGTAGTTTAAAAGCTATCTGATGCAATACATGATGAATATTTCTGAAAATTTAAGTAACTTTCACACAGTAGGCATTGGGCAAAAAATGTAAATACCAGTATCTGATTAGACTGCTTTTCAATTTAAGATTAAATCCAGTAACTTTCCTGACTATTTTATCTTTTAAAAGTGATTAAATACTATTTTTAGGAAGCTAGTGAAGCAAGTAATGGCTAATAGTTATTTTGTTTAGAATTACATGCTTTATGAGATATTATCTAATTAATAAAAGAGAGCTACAAACATCTCTGGTGCTTTCCGTATTAGATTTCTACCTATTCTTATCCTTGCTGAGTCATAGGAACCTGCACCGCTGTGTAACTTTGGTAGGAATGCTTTAGGTGGTAAAAAAGAGACCCCATTTCCAGTTTGATGTTATTCTTGATTTAACCGCTTAACTTATCATAGAATCATAGAA
>VZTU01034924.1:344-10457 GCA_013400835.1 Zapornia atra
AGAGACTCAAATAAAAAAGTATTTCAGGTCTTTGTCTTCTTTGGATTCTTTTTTCTTTTGCTTTCTTTCACAATATGGCCCCATTTTTGCAACACAGTTAAGCACACTGTTTAATATAAGCAGGTGAACAATTTTATATGAAAGTTATTAAGAAATTTATTTATTTTTCAATATGCTACACAGTCATTCTTAGAGGCTCTTTATTCACTACTTTTTCGTGACTTTGCTCATGTCTACTTCTGCTTCAAATGGAAACAAGGGATGGGACCCAGCTGCAGTCTGTAATCAACTATATCTTGGTGTCTAAATGTGACAAGGTCTTCTAAGCATCCAAGCATTTACCTGAGTAGCTGCAACTCTTCAGTTCACTTTAGAGCAAATCACTCTTCACATTTTATTTTTTATTAGGGAGTTGATAAAGCTATTCAGAAGTGAGTCTCCTCATGCCTTCTCAGAAAACTAGAATAGCCCACCTGGCCTTCAAGTACTAATTTACCATAGCATATATGTTCTTGGTCATGTCTGCTAGACCCTCATGGATACCTTGAGCACCACAGGGTATCTCAGACAGCACTGGCTGCTTATGTGGAGACAATAAAACCATATTCTAGCTATCTGATGATAGCAATAGAAGCTTAGATACTTCACTCTCAATTATGCATATGTAGACACTGAAATCCAAGGGGTTTACCATCCGTAGCGGTATCCCACCTGAAAGAAATTAATTCATAGTCTATATGTGCTTGTTTGCCTGAGTGCTGCTCCTCACTGCTCTGACCTTTGGAGTTGTCAATCAATTTCTACCAAAACGGACAATAGTGATGACATCTTAAAGCTGTGTCCTCACAAGGAGGGCAGTAAGTGAGTATACTCAAGCCCACAAGCATTTTTCCTTCCCTTTAGAATTCATATTTGGAAGTTTAAATGTGCAAGCAAAATTAACTCAGGGATTAAGAGTGCAAGCAATCTGCCAGTTTGGACAATTGTACCATTAGACAACTGCAACATTGGAGCTGGTTTACAATGTAGGCACAACCAAAGCTCACACAAAGTCTGGATAAATCAGCTAGCTTTAGTAAAATTTTTTTCTATTCTCCAGAGCAGGTAAAAGATTTCACTGATAACTTAAAATTCATTTGAATGGGGAATTCTGAATAGTAGAAATTTTCTTTTGAATGCCCTAACTATGAGGAAAGCTTATTAAAAATAAAACAGCAAAGTAGTCAATCACAAAACAGAAATTCATAGGAAACCAGGAATTACTGAAATAACTCATAGGTCATCACAAGTTTCCTGATGCTACTACTGATGTATTTTGATTCTGTAAATCTTTTTATTATCGCCTTCCCTTTCTTTTTCTTTCCTTCTTCTATTACATTTAAAGCAGGGCTTTCATTTGTAAAAAAGTATATTTTAGTTAAAAATGAATAAAGCAAGTAAAATTTTCTAAAAATATCGGTGACTATTCTTATAACTAGTTTAAAGTAAGCTTAATTTAACACAAGCAGCTCTTCCTTTTCATGCAGTCTTTTTCAAAGAGAAACCTGGGTTCTTTATTGTTCCCTAAGTTTACAGTTAATGCAGTTCCTTTATCTTCTTCACTGAATTCCTGCAAATTACATTGCTTCCATTTTTATTGCTGTCTGAATATTTCTAGTCTCCTTTGCTTAGCTGCAGCTAATTCATTTTCCTGCTTCTGTTGCTTGCGTTTGTTCTGCTTGTATATTTATACTTAGTCTCCATCCTTGTAGCGTTGTCATAGATACACACAGAACCATTTATTGTTGGAGGAATGTAGAGAAACAGTTGCCCAGTGTTCTGCTCTTTCCTGTTTATCTTTTAATTCAGAATGGTCCAATCGGTCATCAATGGCTCTCTCCCATCTCGCCCATCACCTCTGCTAATGAGGGTAACATCTGTGCAATTGGCAGATACAGCCCAAAGAAGACAGGACTCATTATATCCACCAGTCAGAAAGTCAGGGTGTAGCTGCCCCTTTGAAAGGGCAGAGGGGCATTCGCTCCTGTTATAACTGATCCCTAAACCTGAAGCTACTGAGTTTTACCTTTTTGTATTTTCCATTACCTTCAGAGGGCTGGGAGGGCAGGAATTGAAGACCCTGGAGCTCTGCCAATCTCTGGTGTCTCTGTTGGAACTACACTGTCCTGCAAAAAAGACTTCAATGTTCATTTTTTTCAAAACCAGCAAGAGCTTAGTGGTTAGAGCCTTTCTTTTCTACTCTGCTGGAGCTGCCCTTGGTCCTAATCTCAGCTGCAAAGGCAGATTTATTTTTTTTTATTTTTTATTTTATCTGATATCTGTTAGAAGTTTAGTTTGTCTGTTTAGCATATATATTGCATAGGGTAAGAGTGAACATATTTTGGAATTAATGTTATTGTGATGATGATATTTAGTATAGAATTTGACACACTCTTGCCATGACATAATTTAGAATCATAGAATAAAGCCCTTAGAAATTAATATTAATGTTGGCAATGATCCTTTACAAGATGAGGCTTGCGTTATATCTGTGGACAAACCTCCAACAAAGCCCATCCCTTCAATCCGTGAAAGCAGCAATACATCACAGCTGATTGCATGCAGCCTAAATGTGATTCAGAGGAGTAAAAAAAAAAATCTCTTTTCTGCTCTCTAGAATGGATAAAGATACTACAAAACAGTGTTGTATGTAACTCCTCACCCCATAATAAGAATTTTAACGTTGACTTCCATTATAGGTCAGGTTTTCACCCTTTATCGGTAAAAGTAATCTTATTTGAAGAGTGTCTTCATCATGAGAGAAGTGTAACAAGACCTCTGCATAAAGCCAGACTGATTTATTCTCAGGTTGATTTCTAGCCTCCTTGATGTTATTGTTACTTTTAAAAATTAACTGTTTTATTAACTTTAAATTTATAAAATTCTAATTAACTTGTATATCCCCCAAAATTTCAGTGCAACATGTTCCAGGTTTAAGCTATGTCCAATACAAGGACTGCAGCATAGATATGTAGTCAGAGAAGTCTCTCCCAAGTTGTCAGAAACTCAGGCACTGAACTAAGGAAAGAAGATTGTCATTTGTTTTTGAAACTCCTGAAGAACTGCCTTTCATGTGCATTTCAAATAACAAAATACTGTTTCTGTGTAAGCCGGGATTGACTGGAGTCTTTAGATTTCTGAGGTAAGTATCCTGTATCAACCGAATACCGTCCTCCAGGAAGAGATGCTATAGAAAGGTTCTCACTATGGAGCCTCTCTACAGTATCTATATATAGTTTGAAAAGCTTGTTGTAAGTGAATAGTGCTATAGAATTGCGAAATATAAATAATCATCATAATTAATGTGCCGTGCTCTTCCTGCAGCTCTCAGTTCAAAAGCTTATCTCAGTTTGGATATTTCTATATTCCCATGTTGTCCTCTATTTTATTCCCTTACTGCTATGGTAAAGTCATTTGAATTTGATTGTTGAGGATTGTGACTGAATGCTGCACTGAATTCTCTCACCGAATATATTTAAAGAGACAAATAAACAAAGTTAATATCAAATAAGCAATTATATTATGTTTGCTTATGTGAGGACTGTTCCCTAGCCATTTTCAAAAATACTTTGTATAGAGTTCAGGATTTTTTCCCCCCTGTTTTATAAATGGGGAAACTGAGGTAAGTTAAGCCAATTTCTAAAGTTCTCTGGCAGTGACAGCTTGGGAACAGAGTACAAACAAGGTCCAGTTTTCAGAGCTTTTAAAAAGTACAGCATTAAGCTCAATAGGAGCTTCTGGACATACTGGACTCCTTGAATTCATGTGCTTTCAACATTGCTATCTACCTTAGGATGGATGACGGCAGTCATGCTGTTGAATTCTACTGAGCTCAAATTCATGGCACTAACATTTGATTCAGTACCAGCACTTGTATGTATACTCACCATACCTGTCTGCACTCATATGCTAGGAGCTGAGGGGGGTGCCTACAGTGAGAGTTTAGTACCCAGGAAGCACAATTTCACTGCACCTTGTGTATCATCCTATCTGATATATTTCACTGAGAAGGCAACAGGAGATATAGTGATGTTTTCTTAAATCTGTGCAAAGCTATAATCAGTCATCCATGTATATGCAAAAATGTCCCCTTTTCAATTCTACCCCTAACTCACCCATTCAAAATGGATTTTTTTGGCAGAAACTGTTGATCTTCCTCATTGTAAATGAGCTGTTAGTGTTATTTCATGCCAGCTACATTTACCTAGCTCAATTCAATACATTTTTTTTTCCTGCAGAGCTCTGCCCAAAACCACTCTCCCTTTCTCCATTGATTGCTATGGCAACCAGAGAAACCAGGAAGATGATGTCAATATCTCCATTCATGAAGAGGAATACCCGGGTTATCGTTTGAGCCAGGTTCTCCCCAACAAAGATGTGTGCTTTACTCCTGTGGTGCAAGAGCACAGGATGAACAGAAGAAAACTGCTGTGAATAGACCATCATTTGAATTTGACTCCTGGAATTAAAAATCCTTGGAAACTAAAAAAAACTACTGTTAGAGTATTTCACGAGCTGAATTAGCTAGGTCACAGCAATCTTATAACCTCAGAGTGAGTGTAAATCTCATGAGATGGTAGGAGGCAAAGTCAGCCCTAGAAAACCGCCCTCTAAAAGCAGAGGCAGCGGTCTCAGCAGAGAGCTGGATGCAGCAGGAAAATGGTTACTGAAAATATTCTCAAATGTACAAGATCTGGAAGATGCCAATTGAAAAGTTGGAAGCAAAAAAGCGTAAAAGATACACTTTTAGTACGTCAACAACTTGCCTGTTATACTTTAATTCTTAAATATCTTCTCACATTTGGTGACTTGCTCATTTATTTCATATTTTCTCCTCTATTAGCTTTTAGACTTCGGATACTAGACACAAAATACAGCTCATTTTTTTCTTGCAATTCAAATTTCTTGTATAAAATTAACACCCACTAATCTGCAGATAAGGACAAAGGAAACATTTCCTAATACATTTACCCCCTAATGAAGGGGAAAATCAAGAAAATCAAGAAAGTATAAATTATACAAGGTGAAAAATAATAATTAAAAACAAGAGCCCAGAAAAACATCAAAACTACTTTGTGTGGTCACTTCTGTTTGAAACTTTAATTGCTGATTAAGATAATTAAAGGTACCAACACAGTGACATGAAGTCAGGAGACATTATCAAGGGAAGTTCCAGAAAGGAAAAGATGACCTTGTAGACTTCAAGGTCTGAACTGAAGTGAAAAAATTAAATAGTACTAAATATAAGGCAGTGCTATTAGGCACTAATAAGAACTGAGCTTGTAGTAGCTGGGAGCTTAACACACAGATAAGATGACAAGGATCTGGACATACTTGTTAACCACAGGATGACTATGAGTCATGATTTTAACACAACCATGAAAGGGCTAATGCGATCTGAGGGTGGCTCAGAAAAAACAGTGCCAGTGGAGTTGGAAACTTAATTATATTTATTAAACAACTCTAGTAAAGCCTTTTCAGGAATATTGGATACAGTTCAGAAAAGATTATGTTCAAATGGCATAAATAAAAAGAATCCTTCCAGATAACTAAACGAGGAAGTTTCCATTTTAAAAAAAAAGGGGGCTAGTAGAGAATTTCAGCCAAAACAACATACAAGCTCTGTTTGCCTGCACAGTGGGACTGAACAGGGAGCACAGACTAAGATAAAAAGAGTACGCTATGATAAGGGCTGCAGCAGTAGTAGCCCATAACCTTAGGTCAAAATAAAAATAATGGGAATTTCTGGCTTTTTGAGTACTGAGGTTCTGAAGCAAATTTCCAATAGGAGAGAACAGGTAAAAAAAAATCCTTTTTCATGTATTAATTGTCTACAAAATGTATTAAGGTATTTCATTACCACTGAATTCAGTCATTCTTAAGCAGTCATATGTATTTAAGCAAAGTTATATCAATATATGAAAATCATACCTAAATAGTTTGTCAATGAAAGAGCAAGCCTGTAGTTGGCCCAAGAGATATTTTGAAGTAGTGTATTCTTAAGATAGATAGTCATACAAACTGCTCATATGAAGCTGAGTGTTTCCACAGTACAGCTGAGACTCAGTACCAATATAAATCTGTATCTGCTTTTTAAATATATCTGGATTTTTAAATTGTATTTACAAGCAGCAGGCTTCAGAAGCAAGGACATACCAGTCCTTCAAGGTTTCTTTAAGGCTTTGAACATTAAACAGAACACGTTCTAAGAGCCTCCTTCAGTCAAAATCAGTTGTTTTCCTGGGGAAAGTAGAAGCAAATCAGTCAGATTAACTAATTTTTACTTAAAGCTTTCCTCGATGGTTCCTGAGACACAGTATTATCTGGATTTACTGGGGAAGGGGAACCAGAAAGGAGTTCCATCCCAGTTTCTTACTGCCTCTTTAACTAAGTGTTGTCTGGTCCCTTTTCTGAGATCAAGAGACTCCATTCAGGACACTCCATAAAAACAAACTGTATGACTCCTCTCTACTGGTGTCTAGGTCACCAAGGACCATTCCCAGAAGTTGTAGAAATCACAGCTATTTCAGTGATGATGACTAAAATAATGGGACTAAAACAGTATATATAGTTATAAATATTTTTATAGGTTATAGATATTTAGCTATATATATATAGATAGATACAGATGATACATCACAGTAAGTTTCTGAGACCTATCATCATGAGACCTCACATAGAAAAGGATGACTTTAGACTGACTGGTTATGCCGTAAAAAAAGACAAAACCACAAAGAAATACAATTTGTCTAGGAAAGGAACCCACATCTAGTGAGGGGAGGACTTTGAACAGAATCTATATCGTGTGAATTTTTTCCTACTTCTGGATAGCTTATCTCTACCCCCACACCCACACCCCTTTTATTTTTCCTTTTAATTCTTAATCATAGCAAGGAACGAAGATTTAAATCTACATTTAAATTTACAGAAGGAAAAAAAATCTTCTGAATAAACATAATTTAACTGCAATTTTCTTCCTCAGTTCTGAAGGCTCAGGCTGAATACTCACATTTTCACACTCTGTGTCATAGTGTATATTAAACGTAGAAAATCAGTCTGAGACATACCATTGGTTTAGGAGAATCCATGTACAATTACTTTTTAAAAATTACAACATACTTCAAACTGTAATAACCATGTCTATTTATAGAAATAGAGGTGATAATCTAGCCATTAAAATTCCATAACCAACTGCTTCCAGCTATTCAAGTTGCGTGAAACACTGCAGAGCTTCCAAATTTTTTTTTTAAAATTTGCCACGTTCAGGCTCCTGCAGAGAATAATTTCCTTGGAAAGTGACTTCATCTAAATAATATTTAAGCATGCCACAAAGGATAGCAACAAAGACAAATTGTCCCACATTTCAGCGTAATCAAATGTTCATTTATTAAGCTGAGGAAAATCTGATCAGCATGGAATAAGCTGAAGTTCTCTCAATAGGAGCTAGAAGACACAAGTGAGGGGAAGCTCTGAAATGACACACATTTTTTTAAATATAAAAGCAGGGTGGATTTGCATTGCCGCAGACACAAAATTGGATGAAAGAGTTGGGCAAAAGGCTTTTGTGAACACAGGATGATTTGTAACACGCTTATGTAGAGGATAACCTACAAGATAACCTACAAGAAGATTACTACACAGTATTTTTAATATGTTTAGAGAACCACCCTGAAACCTGGTGTCCAGGGTGACTATGGCTCCAATCTCAGTGCTATATAGGATCCTGATCCTACACAGGTGTTTTCTAGACACTGCATTACATTGCTTTATATACAACACTATATTACATTATCCTCTGAGAGCACTCGTTTGCTGTACATCATAAAAAAATAAACCTGAG
Organism: Zapornia atra; assembly: GCA_013400835.1. NCBI lineage: Eukaryota > Metazoa > Chordata > Aves > Gruiformes > Rallidae > Zapornia > Zapornia atra. The sequence goes on from VZTU01034924.1 coordinate 8,224, forward strand.
GAGTTTACAATTTAAATACATTTGAATTCTCAGTACTTTGCACAGAACAGGTTGTTGACTTGGGAACATTGCCATTACTATTAGCTTTTTCTGAGCTAACAACATCATAGGAAAAGAAATGCATAGGCAAATGAATTATCAGACATATGGACAACATTTATTTGAAACAAACTGTGGGCTTTATGTAATGTTCCCACAAAATAGCAATAGGATTCCTGTTTGACCTTGGAACTGCTGTTTCAGAGCTGGAACAGTCAACCTAGCTGCTGTGTTAATCACACTCATTTTCTCCTGCACTTTATTTCAAACAGTGATCTGTGAATGACTGATGTCTGTAAAACAATAGAAAGTAAACCATGAAATTACTGCAGGAATATATTGATGATAAAAATAAAATAAAAAATATAGTATATGCTGCCCCCACCAAGCACATGAATTCAATCAAAATGACAGGAAATTTATGAAAGGGAAATATAACTTCTTTCAGAAATTGTGCACAGTTTCAGGGTTTTTTTCAGGGCAGGGGTGTGGTTTGTTGGGTTTTTTTCCTTTATTGAATGCCACTGTGGTAACAACCTTACAAGATTATTCCTTGCTTTTTAAAATATATAAATTCATTTTATTAATTATTCAGTCATCAAGATTAGGGATGTATCTGTGTAGTATTCCAACTTTACTCCACTATTTTACTCCTACATTTGGAAGGAGCCCCGTTGACTGCAGAGGGCTGAGTTCTGTAGGCACTCAGCAATGCAAATGGAAGAAAACAGCTCTCTGCAACATCTGTTTCTTGGCATTACTTTCAAAAACTGTATTAATATTTTAGATTCTTGAGAAAAAGTTAAACTTTAATCTTTTTCTGTGTCTCGTTTTAATGACTAACCGTTGCAGGGGGTCTAATCCCATGATTGACCGTGAATAATTTGAGATACCATTTCTGATATTATCTCCCTTAAATATGTGCATTTCTTTTATCCCCTCTACCTTATGCAAATCCACTTTGCCACAGATGCACTCATGTAACTTTCATCTGGAATATGTGGAGTAAATTTAATTTTGCTTTTTGTTGCATAAAATTCTTTCTCTCCAAATTAGGAGAGAAAGAATCTGCAAGGATTGTTTTGTATAGGGCAAATTGGAATCTGTAAATGCTGCACAATCACAATGCAATTTCTGAAACAGGCAATCCATTAACATGCTAGTTATTGTTTTAGAAAATAAATAATAAAAACCCCACACCTTTATTTATTAAAAAAACAAGCAAACAAATAAACAAAACCTAGAAATGTTTTATCAAAACCCATGTAGTCCTCCTGCTTTCATGTTGTCATAAGCAATTCTTTCTGATATTAAGATACGTACAGACTAGTTTCTGGTATTTACTTTAGCACAATTTTGGTGGGTTTATGCACGTTTGAAAGGCAGGATAAACTTGTGGTAAGGGTACCAGATTAAATCTTGGCATAGATGAAATTCACTCCTACTTCTGCCAGATGACGCTTGTATAACCTGCAAAAAGTCACTCAATTCCTTTATCCTGTTTGTCAAACATTTTAGGTATTTGAATACCGTTGATTTCAGTGACAGTTAAGCAGTCATATACACTTAAGGTTTCCTGTGTAGATTAATTTATCATGAGGTTTACAAATGTTTTTCCAGTCATGAATGTCTGAATGAGAACCTGGAGGACAGAGACTGTCTTAAATTATGCATTTGTACTAATTCTTCTTTAATAGGGTTTCTAGCTGAAAGAGACTTCTAGGGATGCATTTGTAGGAATGATAAATAATAATAATTTAAGGAACTTAATTAAAACTATCCATTTGAATGAGATATTGCCATGTTAAAGAGAGAAATTAAGTAGGGGAAACATTTACAAATCAGGACATTAAATGCAATGTTGAGCTTTCCATAACATAATATCGTGTAACGAGACTGTGATAGAAAGTTGTGGTGACAAAGTATTTGATTAAAACAGTAACCAGTTTAGCAGGGGGAAAACATATTCATCAATAACACTCTGTTAGTAAAGTATTAGCACAGTTTTCATATTTTAGTTGTGAAGATAAGATCTGAATTCTTCAGAAATGTTGACAGTCAAGAACAGAGCCATACTGAGACACAGTAGTGAGACGGAAAAACAGATGCAGATATAAGCACATTGAGAATTATATCCAACATTTGAAACTGTTAATTCTGTATTTAATTGCCATCAATGAATCATAGAATCATAG
>VZTU01034932.1:1771-29776 GCA_013400835.1 Zapornia atra
CTTATTGATGTAAAAATGGGTTGGTTGTGTTGAGGTTTTTTTACTGTTCAAACCGTTATTTCAGAGAGGCTGAGGTTTTTGGGACAACCACAAAGATAGCTGTGATGTATGTGCATCTGCATTTAAGTTTGGGCAAATTTAGCTTCATATCAAGAAAACTAAATGTTCAAATTACATATACAGATTGTATCAGACAATTTAAAATAAGATTAACTCTATGATCAAAATTAGTAGCTTGTTAGCAACCATTTCTCATTATTTTAAGTATTTTTTTACACAGAGTTGCTAAACATGAATTCAAGGTACACTTCATATTCACTAAATTCTCAGTGTTGGGCACTCAAAAGAGCTCAAAACAGCTCAAAAGAGCTGTTTTCTCAAAATTGATGACAGGAGTAGCACACAGTGGTATCTTTATAAAAAGCAAATTGTCTCCTGATAATGTGGTAGCCTTGAAAATACAACCTTACATATGTTTTGCTCATAAAAAGTATAATTAAGAATTAATATTTTTTGACTGAAGTAATCTGTAGGTCTATTTTTTTACAGCCTTTTGTGGCTTGTTTTGATACTCCAGCAACAAACTGAAGTCCTTGCTTTCTTCTCTCTTAAGGCTGTAGAACAACATGAATACGTAATAGTTTTGAAATTTTCAATATCTTTGAATTATCTGGGTGTTTGCTGCCTGAAATGAGGATTGAATTTTGTGTACCAATTTCTCAGGTCTTCAACTGAATTCAGCTGAGATTTTTCATTCCACTTGATCATCATCTTGGATAGATAGACTTCACTTCCTCTTTGAGGGAGCAAGTTGGTGGCACATGGTATAATCTCCCAGGATATTTAGTGAAATCCAGTGCATTTGTTAGATAGTGTTTAACTATCTTCTTTTTCCTTGTCATAATCCTTTATCTTGAAATGTTGCCTTTTCTTGACAGTTGATGTATCATCAACTTTTAAGTTGGCTGGTGGTGGAAAGCAGAAGATATTCCTACAGAGAAGAAACAAAAGTAAGTTCAGAATTTTAATTGTGATTAGTAGTGTGCAACATGCAGGACAGGTTAATGTGTTTTGTATTCTAGAATGAAGCCTTTTTTTACTGATACTTAAAATTGTAACTTGGGGAACCAACTTTAATGTGTCTTAAAGATAGAAAAGACCTTTAGATATATTGATCAGATCAGAATTCCCCAAAGGAGTCTAAATCAATTCATGCATGCTAGGGAAGCTTTTTTCCATTTGTGTTACTCTTTCTTTCCCAGGTAACATACACTGGATGTCCTCTTGATACCATAGGAAGGCCAGGTACCCTAAAGGGGGCAAGAGCGCTTGTATGATCTCCCCTGATGGAACAAAAAAAGCTCTTTAACATGTGACATGTATGTGGTTTTATATTAATATATTAAGCCTTAGTGCTTAATAGTGGCATTTTTTAAATCTTTGCTAAATAATGATGACCTGTCAGTTCTCCTAACAATACTGTTTATTCTAAACATTCTCTAAAATAAAGCTTGTCACTTTGCAGTGATCTTTGAGGTAACTAGTATGTACCACTGCAGAAGAGTATCAAGACAGGCAGTGTCATCCTCTGTTTTAAGGTTGATAATGACAGACTTAAGGACAACCAATGAAGCTTCTTCAAGTTAGCTACGTGACAAATTTCAATGCCTGGAATGTCTATTGTTTATAGACCTGCTTGGAAGTTTGAATATAAATAATACTAATATAAATTGAATATTGATTCAGTTTATATTGGTAAGACAAACTTATTAAAGCAAAACATACTTTCTGATCCCCTAAAATTTTGATAAATCTGTTGTTTGGGTTGTGAGGGTGTAGAAGGAAATGAAAGCACAACAACTATTTAAAATAGAGTAAACATACCAAAGGTTTTTCTAGCAAAAATCATGTGAGTTACTTATGATGGGAATGTGTAACAATCCACTCTGTCCAGAGCTCTTCTCAGTTTTATTCAGTGGAGTGAAAGATAAAGCTTCCTCCTTTCCCATTGCAGTTGTTTCCTTTAGAATATTTATAATACTGGTTGAGGGTATAGTGCCAGTATCAGACCTGATGTTATGTTTGTATGGCTCTGAAATACCAGCAGCAACGGTATCATGGAAGATGTTTGAAAGATGAGCCTGGGACCTACGCTTCAAACCTTTAATGGATATTAAAAATCATGAGCTGATTACAGCATAAAACTAACACACTGTGCAGTTAGGATGTTCCCATCATTCTAGTCGACCCCTGGCTGTTTCATTGTGATTTCTTTGTTGATTCTGCAGGCTTTCAAAACCCTTCTAGTTTCTCCACTAGATAGTGTTTGTGCTCTTCATTTATTTAATCTGCCTTTTTTCTCAATTTGGGCAATTAATGAATATAACAGAATTAAAAATAATTATTCCCAGCTTGTATGTTGTTACAGTTGCTTCAGTTTCTCAACCCTAAGAAGAGCTATGTACCTGAGAATATTATGGCTACAAATACAGTTGAGGGGGGAAAAAGATGGTTCTCTTGCCTTGTAAACTTGCATCATCAACACCCTTTGGGCTATTGTACTACAGCTCCAGAAATAGACATAAGTGAGTTTTGCTTTATAAATAATTTCTTCTGGCCATTTTTTTTTTAGATGAAGGTAGCTGAGTTATACAAGGTGGGTCCAAGTTAAATCTCATAAATTTGCTAAACCCAGGCTTGTAAGGCTCTGATTCTGTAAGAATGTTTGCAGTGGTTAAAGCAGCCCTTTCCCTCTGTAGTGCCGTGTCTCACTTCAACAGACTATTGCAGATACACGCTGCTAAATCAGGCTGAAGAAACACCACTGGCAGCAGCAGAGAACAGCATGGCCAGTTTAGGCCATTCAGTTGCAGCTGAATGGGAAATCACAGCCTAGGATATACAACTTTTGGAGTAGTCTAGGGAATTGTAGACAAATTCCTTCTTTGGGGGGAGAGAAGCATTTCCATAAGAGGAATAAACACTGAGCTTTCAGTATAGCAAACAGCTGCAAGTAATGAAGCTATTGGATCAGTTTCTTTGGAAACTGCTTGTTATGGTTAGATCTCCAGAGATATTGTTAGTTGTATATTTCAATTAACTGCTGTCACTGAAGGTAGAAACCTGGTTTGGGTATGGCCTATACATCCTTCAGTGTAAAGGCTTAAAGGTTATCATATTTTTTTATATAATTTGCATGCATGTGATGTATATTTTTAGATCTATGCAGATTTAATGTATTTGCTTCACCCAAGGATGTTGCAGTGGGGCACCCTGTTGCAGTTACAGGAGACTTGTTTATGAGGTAACTTCTAAAAATTCAGATGTATGGAATCTTAAAAAGTAGAAAACTGGTTTTCTACCCAGGAAGTTGTTCTTCACTGACACAGAGTATTTACCTATGAAATCTTACTACTAGGTAAACCTGGGGCAGAATGGAGGGAGTGAAAATGAATACTGTAACTAGAAAGAATTAATCTTGAAAGGAAACCTTTAGAAAAACTGAACTTAATAGAGGGTAAGAAAGCAGTGGCAGTATAAGAAGCCAGGTGAAGTCTTAACTACATTGGATTATTACTGTGTTCCCATTATTTTTCATTGATCCAACACACATTCTTGTTTATGTGCAACTATAATGAAAACATAACTTGGTTTTGTTTTCCCTGATGTAGATGGAAAGGATAGTAAAGAACAAAAGGGGTCCTATTTTTCATCATGTTAGAGTTCACTAACAATCCTTATGCTCTCTTGAGCACAAACTTGTTCTAAACAGATTGTTGTAAAATAGCCATTATACTTAAATTAGAACATTTTGCTAATCCAAGCACGTTTCTAACTAGGTGAGCTACTTAATGGAGGGAAATGGGATTTCATCTCCACTCTGTAAAAGGAGGCAAGATGTGTATTCAGTTTGTGCTAAGGAAGCATGGCTCCCTGAGGGCTCTGGGAAGCATTGTTCCTGTCCAGGACAGCTGTGCCTCTCGAACTGTAAACTGTTACTAGGCTTGTGCACTTCCACCAGGCTGAAGTTGGCCTGCCCTAGTACAGCTGATCCATAGAGATACTATATTATAAGAAAGCTTATTCACTGCTGAAATGAAACAAACAAAAGAATTCTGCCTGAATGTGAACCTCTTGTCCTGACTGAGCTTTCACAGGGTGATTTAACTGCACTAGGGAACAACAGGAGTATCTCAAAAGCTTCTAACCTTTTAAATACCACTTGTACTTTGGCAATAATAAAAATGTATTGTCTTCTCACATCATGTGTGATTTCTGTTATTGTATTCTTTGATGCAATCACACAGTCCTTACTAATGTGGTTGTTCTTTCCATCAAAATAAAATGTATTGTTTGAGGGAGCTTACAGTCCACTTGCACTTTTTAGAGTTTCTTGTCACATCTGTATGCAGAGTAACATACAAATAATACAATAAGTTGGGATGAGCAAACTATGAAAAGATGTTTTAAAAGTCAATCTCTTGTGTATCCCCCTAATTACAGCAGGTAGAATATATCTACCTTGAACTCCCTGCAGTAACAGCCATATTCTCTTCCTTATAGGTGATGCTAAAGCTGGTAGGAATTCTGCTGAACAGAATCTCCAGAGAAAATACAAAGCAGCAAATGAAGAGTGTAATTAGATTGTCAAGATGCCTCATTGCAATAAAAGATCAATAAGAAGCAATGGTGAATGGGAACTTTACTGTGAGTGGAATATAGAATGCGTACAGGCGAAATGCTTCTGCTCTTAGTATTGTAGTTCATGAGCGTAGAGGTCTTTATCAGGAAACATGAGATTCTGAGCAGCATCTGACCAATTTGTCTGCTATCAGTTGCTTCACAGCACCAAAGAGATTTGACCTGACTGCAAATTTATATTCTTGAGGATAATGTTACCCTACTTAGGTAAAGGTCGAGAACTGTCCAGGTTCACTTAGTCCAAACTTGAGTACTAGTTCTTGTCCATCAAGCTAAGTATATTTCACTGCCATACCTCCTTTGGGGGAGGTGAAAAGCACTTTCCTGCACCTTGCCTGTGTTATCCACTAGGGTCTCTTGTATTTCCTGAAAAGAATATGCACAAGGTAGGAACCCTTTATGCTTGCTGGAGACAATATTAAGTCGCTTCTGTCTTTGAGGTGTTGCACAAAAAAAGAAACACACTTTGGGGATGCTGTAAAATTTTCAGTTGAACAGCCCTTGTGTTCTTTCTCCTAGCATAGGAAATGGACTCTCTCCTGCATGTTTTATACAAACATTTTTATTGCTTTGCCGTTAGTTTGACAGTGTATATTGTAGTACATAGTTACAAAGTTAGCAAGGCTGAGATACAAAATCATAGTCTTTAGAAAGAAGAAAGTTCAATGTATTTCTAGGTCTTAATATTCACTGATTTTGTGATGCTTTTCTAACACCTAACCTTTTGAATACTGTGCCAGTTCAGTTCTAAGTTCAAGAACATACTCAGCCTGCATGGATGAAGAATGTTGGTTTGGGTTTATTTTATTTGGTGCTAAGTGGAAACCCAGAGAAAAAGCAACAAAGATACAGATATCAAAAAAAAAAAAGTCTTCCCCTCAGCAACAGCAGGGAAAACAGTGATTGGAAAGGTCGTGTCACAGATCTGCCGATCAGGCTCTTCCACACAGTACCTGCTGGAAGCTCTAGAGGAAGTTACTGAAGCTGAAAACAGCTAAAAGAAAAGCAGGTTCATCTGTTTAGGTTCTACAAGATCATCCTTTAAAATTCCAGTGGGTTCTGTGTCAGGTGCTTGTATTTTTATCATTCCCATGATCAGCAAGTTCTGTGTGACTAGAACAGTTAAAAGGTAAAAGCTGATCAAAGAAAGTTAACAAAAGGGGACTGTTCCACACATAGTTGTGTGAATAAACTTAATTGACTAGGAACAAGCATATCTAAGGAAGGGTTTTCCATGCCTGTTCTGGGTTTAAACAAAGAAATTAGCAGATTGTGGAAAGGCTGTGTCTGCACACACTATCAAGGTGAAGCAGACATTACTCTGTAGATGGATAGCTACAATAGTTGCCTATGAAACCATAGCTTATTATTCTTTGCACCTTTGTATGGACTGATAGAGTATGGGGTGAGGTAAATGAATTGTGAGGCTCCAGTTCTAAAATGGAGACATGCTTAACTAGATGTGGTTTGAGATTAGAGCTAGAGTCTCTACGGGCAATCCAGACAATGATTTCTCCTATTACTACAGAAGTATGAGGGTAAGCTCTAGTTTTGGGTTTGGTTTTTTTTAAACAATACAATATATTTTTTTGAAGTGTGTGTGAAAATCTGGATAAAATTCTGAGGCTGAACTAGTTCAGTAATGAGCTGAGACAGCCTGGTTATGCAGTGGCTGTATTGATGACTGAGTCTGTAACCACTATGAGAAGATATTGATGAAATTAAAAATAGGAGTAATGGAACCAACTTTAAACTTCAAAAAGCTCTTTGCAAAAGAGTAGAGACAGCAACTATAAAATACTCTGGTTGTCTTAAAAATTGAATTCGAGAGTCATCAGTGAAACATGATAGGCTTATTAAATATGCTATAGAATACTGTATGAGAGAGTTGATTTTATCTGCTACAGTTTTTCTGCTTAATTTCAGCTGTATGTATGCTACTGCAGCTTCAAAACATCTGGGTACAGCAGTTTTTTTCTTTTCTGCACCTGCAAGTGTAAGTACACACATAAACAAAAAAGAAATTAAATCTTTCACAGAGCCAAAAAAAAAGAAAAAAAACCCAACCAGCCATGAAGCTCAGGGGAGCAGTATGACAAGTGCTGAGCTGTAAACAAGCTTGAGAGGGATTTAATTCTTATGACAAGTGCCAGTGGTAGCATCTCACATGGACTCAGCATATGCACACATTTCAGAGCAGGAATTGCAGAGGACTTAATGCAAATATAAAAAAAGCTCAAAGTACATCAGCCAAAACTGTTCTAAAAATAGCCACACAGGATGAGCTAGGGTTGCAATTATCTTGATTTTTCAGAATTTTCCCACTTGTAAGTGGGTTTCTGGTTTACATTCACTATAATTAGACTTTATAACATATAAAGGGCAAACTCTTTGGGGCAGGGATCGTCTGACATTTGTAGGGCAAGTACAAGAACTCGTGGTGTTTTCAGGGTGATAGTGTGAAATAAAAGCTAAGGACTAACTGCTGTATGCAGTTTTAAAGAAGCTTATTTTAGGTCAGAAGGGTTTTGTTGTTGCTCTTTGTTAAGGAAAGAGAACTGAGATGTAATTTGGTATCCAAATTAAATTTTAAAAGCCTCTAATGCACACTTATTCCCTAATTACAGTCACGTCCTTTCTCTTTCAAGTGTGCTTATATCTGCCTCATTTCTCTAGCAACGTTCTGAAAAGTACATTCTGCAAACCATACCCTGCAGTCTGTTCTGAAGCAGATTTCCCCTTGGCAGTCGATGAGTTACTGCTGCAAGATGTAGCCAGTTTTCACATAACCCTCAGGCAGCTTTGAGCTGAGTAGCACTGCACAGGTTTGACTCATTTAAGAAACCAGAGCAGTGATCTGTTCACTTTAGATCTTCAGCTGCTTTCTTTTCTGCTTTCGTCAATCTGCAATAAATTAATTTAAAGGTTAAATTTACTAGTGAAGGGTTAATAATCCCTGGAGGAATGGTTTTTGGATTGTCTGCAGGCTCAGCCAAATGCTATTTTGTTGGGTTCTAGTCAGCTAAAAAAACTGGTTTTAACTGTAGTTGAGATGACCCTGCAATAGGAGGTACTCTCAAGGAAAAGGTCTCTTGAACCCAATTCTTACTCATTCAGATGTTTTGACAGTTGGAAGGGCATATTATTTTAGAAAGGCATGTTATTTTACCAACGTTCTATAATGTTTGTAAGCATGCTAAATTTTAAACACAGTTTTACAATACTGGTATTTCTGGATTTAGAGGAGATACATTTTTGTGTGTGTGCAAACTACTTTTCGTTTGTATCATGTAAACAGTTTCCTAACCTGCTCCTGGATGTGTGTTTTGGACATCCCCAGTAACTGCAGGTGATTGAAAATGTCCTTGCATTTGCAGTTGGTGTGAATAACCTTAAAAATACTAATTAATAGGGTTGTCTTTGAGTGGAGTAGTTTCCCACCTTTAGCATGGAAGTCTAAAGCTGCTTTTCCCCCTCTTTCACACACAGAGTAACATCATCTGGTTTAAAATGGTTTTACTCTCATTTTTATGTCTGTTTGTTCTTTTAAGGATAAGTAACCGTAAAAGGAGCTCATAGTTTTGAAGTTAGTATTCTAATGGCTTGCAAAACTGTAAATAAGATTGTCTTTTAGGAACTTGTAATTATTTACTTTATTGATTGAAAATTAGCTGGATAGATAAATGGAGAAGAGCAAGAATCTCCAAGACCTTTTTTACTAGGTGACTAGAATGAACATTTCCCAATTCTCTGTTCCCAGGGCAGGGGGGAAACTCCCAGTCTGAAGTGTCCATTATTTGTAGAAGTATTTGGAATAATGCATAAATTAAGATTCAAATACTGAAATACAAGCATTAAAGTCCAAGCATCTCTGAATCTTGAGAGCCAAATCTCAGTGTAGTTCAGATTCCATGATGTTTATTTTCTTTATCCACGTTGAGCTCAGTGCTACACATTGCACCAAGCCACTTAGTTATTTGCACAAAATTCTGGGACTTGCAAAACCTCTTCTGTGAAGGTAAGATAACATGATTCTCTCTCAAAATAATCTTTGGTGCACATCAAGAGCTAGTATCTGATTTAGGAAAATAAGTTATAGTGACTCCATTTATAATGCAATCCTTTGAAAGAAGTATTGTACCCCTGCCAGCAACTTGTCCTTTATTTGTGGCTAGATATAATAAATTTGACTTCTGAAGAGCTTCCAGAAGAAATACTATGTAATGTGTTCAGACCTAAAGGATCTTCTGTTAAAGCAGGCTGAACTCTCACTTTGTGTACTTCAATGATATTTGAAAATCAGAATATGTAATCTTCCCTACAAAGAGCTGGTCTGGACAATGCTAAATACTTCATAGTAATTTTTGGAATTATGATGGATTCTCATGTTATACTTCTCTTGCACAAGTAGTTTGAAAATAGATGAGGGTTGTTCTATTGATCTGCTCATCCATAAGCCTTGATGCCTTACAACTTGACACAGGTAATCCAGGTAACTGTGGTGTTTAGACTACTGGGTAAGAATCTCTGCCCACTGTTGGTTTTGTGCATTTCTACTCTTTGCAGAAATCATGCTAAATAAGCCACATCTCTCTTGCTCCTTCTGCTGCTTTTGTTTTTAATATCCTCTGGCTTGTTATTTTTTCAGTAGTTGACTTTTTATTGTGCAGTAGTAGTTGGGAGGGCGGTACTGGGAGGACACGGGATACTGTGGGTTGCAGTAGAACTGCTCTTCTCTTTTATTGTCCTGGGATTATGATCTGTCAAATTGTGAAAATGAATACAGACAACAGATCAGGCTGTGGTAGGCTGCTGTGTGCCTATGGGGTTTCTATTAATTTTGATATCTTTCTATAGGCATTGATACTTAGGTATGCGTTTTGGTTCTGTCAGCCTTGCCCTTATTGTTGGGGAGGGCAGGAACGTCCCCTGCTCACCCTAGCTTTGAGTAAAGACTAGCTACATGAACACTGTAACCAAGCTCTTTAACCAATGAAAGGGCAACTCTATATTGCACTATGCTATTCTTATAATGTCCCTATAGGAAAAAGCCATGACAGGCAACATATGCATAAATGCCTGGTGTTCAGTAAGCTTTCTATGCATAATGTTTTGCTTAATTTTATAACTTGCTTGAACTGATATTGTGTGTTTCTTTCAAAGGTGAAGACTGGATTTAGGAGGTGGGTTACTGAGGTAAGAGACAGTTAACTCAGGGTAAGTTTTCTTCTGCTTGAGTGGTTTGTAGGAGGAGCAGAGTGTGCCTGCCAGGCTCCTTCTCACACACCTTCCACCTCTTGAGTAGCCTGGGCAGCCAATGGAAGGAGTGCCTTCAAGCCTGCCCTACTGCAGTTACCATAGCTTTGGTTCCAGTAATCAGCAAAAAGACTGCTGCTTTCACTACAGTAGAGAAAATTTCTATAAATAAGACAAATATCTGTTTCTTAAGGAGGGGCTCCATTTTTTTAATTAACTGAAATTAGATTGAACTTTGTATATAGTATTGAACCTAGCTCACCCTTCTAGTGCTATAATTAAGTGCAAGTGGAGGAGCAAGCTGCCAGTTTATATAGCTTCTTCAAATAGCTTTCAATTTAAGTTGTGCTTTTGCCACGTTTGAATGAGGTGGTACCCTTAGTCCTCTGGTTGCATATATTGGACTGAACGTTCAGAAGGTTGAAAATGTATGTTTTTAACTAGATTTCTCTTAGTAAAAGACAGAAGTTCATTCTGCATTATGGTGATGACTTTCAACAGAACAAAAAATCATCTTAAACGCATTGTCTGAGTTTAAACCTTGCTCCATTAATCTCAACCCTCTGTGGATGCATAGGCCAAACAGTAGTAACCTGCAAGATTTGTTAAAGGCTTTACTCTTCTAAGTCCCACTGGGGTATTTGAATGTTGACAGCTGTTAAAATTCTCAAACTGGAGCTTCACACATCCGTATTCTCTTCCTCACAGACACCTGTAATGGGAGTCATCTGTTTTATTTGTTATTCCCTTTGCTCATTTAAATGTAATGTGCATTTCTTATCACACCACTGGATTAACTTTTATATAAATTACTAAAATGCACAGGTACGCATATATATGCACACGTTTGTCTCAGAGGAACAGACAATGGCAGTTTGAGTTTGAATATAAAGCTGGCCAAAGATAAATAGAGCATTATAATCCTTATGCCTTTCCTTAAAACAAAAGAACTTTTTATTATGTGGCCAGTAAGGTGTGGCCTTTTTAAGCTCTTCTGGAGATTCTCATCGTGTGTATCCCCTCATCATTCAGCGATGTTCCAGGAGTGGAGGAACTACTGTTCTACTTCTACTTCTGATGTTTTACTGCAGTCACAAGCTCCCACCCTGCCCCTCTAGCCCATCTCTTCTGATACACATAAGCATTCCAGGTAATGTTTTTCCTGGGAGGGGTTAGCCAGATTTTGGATGGGTATTATATTGAACAAAGGCCCCATCTCCAGGGCCTGTATTCTGCAGATGTATTAATGGATCTGTTAATGATGGACGTTTTCACCTGGTGTCTGGTTGAGATTCCTATTGAACCAGTCTTGTCTGCCTTGGTTCATCTACCATGCAGGCAGTTCAGGATGCCAGCCTTTTATTTGCACTTGAGTTAACTCAAAAATAGCTTGGGAATAGCTTGGGTACAGTGGCTGGTAAAGCTGAAGGAGGGTGGCAGAGCTGTTAAACCCTGCGAAGTTTTCTGCTGGCACAACTATGTTCCTTGCTACACCTCACCCATTTGAAGTCTTGTTGGTCACTTCCCATTGTACAGTGGTCCCAACAGGGGTCATTGCAGAATACATCTAGCACACCAGTTAAAAGTATGAGATTAGCTGAGATGTTGTCATTAAGAATCTAATCTGCAGAAGATGCATGCTGCAATGCTGGTCAAATTAAATTCTAGTAGGAAGTTAGGCTCATATGTATTTTATTTAATTCCCTTCCCCAGTGAGCAGGGAGCAAGAGAATAACTTAATCTAAATGAGTCAGTGTTATCTACCTCTCTGCAAATAATCTTGCCATACCAGCAGTGTTGCCCACCTAGCTGGAAAAAGGTCTTGCTGGCGTGGTGACTCAGGCTATGAGGCTGGCAGGCTGCTCCCTGTCAGGCACGGGTCACTTCACTGGATAAAGGGATGCTTAGGTGAAGCCGTGGCCCTTGTAGCTGTTGACAAGGATGGCCATAGACTTTGGTATTTTAGTACCTGGCTTTAGTGGTCTTTAGAGGGAAAATGCACAGAAAAGATGCAAAATACTTCATTTGCACAAAATCAGTTCTAGTTGGAAGTCACATTTGGCACTACAAATAGCATGCTGCTATTTTAACTCTGCAGCTTTGGCCTTTGAACTCCTCTTTTTGTTTTTCACTTATACTACAGCTGCATGCAGAAGCCCAGCCCAGATCTATAGTTTTTGTATATATGATAGAAATATGTTTTGAGGTTGGTTTTGTTATTTTTGTGGGGTTTTTTATTACTGAATTAACAAAAAATCCTATTAAAAAAATTATAGTAGGATGTTGGAGAAAGGATCGAATGAATCCAAGACAGAAATATGGGGAATAAGCAACTTATATTAGCCCTCCATGAAAATCAGATGAAGCAGGGCATATTTAGTACTTTCAGTACAGCTAGAAACAAAGTATTTCCTTAATTTCCATTCCAGTATCTTAATTTACAAGGCCTTTCATGAGCAACGAAACAAGGTGTTACACTCAAAAGACACAAGGAGAATAATCAATCAGATAGAACAGATTTATTTTGGAACAGTACAGATAGCTCCAGTATGATCAAAACCCCACCCCAAACCTACATCATACTTTGTGTGCAGAATGAAGGTATGTTTTGAATCTTGTTTTTATTTTTGATAGCGTAAAACTCAATCATACTTGCATGGGTTTTGGTGTCTCATAGGAAGCCTTTTCTTGTCATACCTTAGAAGTGAAGAGTGTACAGTTTCTAATAATAAAAATCTTTGCTCTTTTTTAACAGACACATGCTAGTATAAAGATGTTACCTGTGCATAAAGAATAATGTTGTCTTGTGGTAATGTGTCAAAATATTCTTTAACAAGGAAAGGTATAGAAAATGTACAAAGCAGGGTAAGCCAGCTACTAATACCTTCATTACTGTCTGTCAGAAAGTGACAGTCCTATCAGTAAATGAATGAGCTAGAAGGAATAAATGGACAGCTTATAGAAATTGCCTTCACAGTGATCTCTGAACACAGAAGATAGTTTTAAGCCTTCAAATTTCAATGCAGTCATTTTGGCAATAGCCAAGTTATCAATGTGTTAGGTGTCAAAAATGGTTTACTCTTTATATTCTGATTTGGAGTGATTTTTTTGTTAAGTTTTAAATACCTTTGGTGAAATATTAGTACATCCTACCCTTTAATAATTGCTCAGTGTTTTTCTGGACTGTAGAATTCAAGGTACTAATTACACTTCTAACAAGCATAGCTTTTGGGGTTTTGGCCTTAATGGATCTCTTGGTATTACTTGAGGCATATCAGAGCATTGTACCATGAACAGCTGATCTGACCATTGGTTCCAGGACATGATGTTGGGGCATAATGTTTTTGAGGTTCCCTCCGATAATAAATCACAGTTTTAATGATGGTTCTGCTCACACACAGCAAATAGAAAGCACTAAACAACACAGCTTCCATTAAACGTCTGCAAGGACTAAAGAACAGTGACCTGTTAACCATCCCAGTGTTCATCTGTACTTTCTTTTGTTATTTAACACCTTCCTCCTTATTGCTTTAAGGTGTATTCTTCATTAGAAATACTATTACCAATCAGGTTACCATATCTTAAATCATATATACTGCTTCTGCTATTTGAAATCTGTACATGATGTTCACCTGAAGTACTGAAAGGAGGCTATATTTCTCATAAATTAATTGATGAATATTTATATACCAGATGGTTTTTCAAGTGCTAGCCAAAACTGGTGATGTTTAAACCAGGGCAATTGACAAAAATTGAAGTAAGAAACACATAAAAATACCTGTGTAGTGGAAGTACATTTATGGCTTTAAACAGCTAAATTATTTATTGTTTTGGAAGTACAGCTTGCCTACTACTGATATATTTTTGAGCTTCCCACTCTTGATTTTGCATCTGATCCTGTAGTTAGCCTGTGCTTTGAAGAGAATGCTTACTGCTGTACATAGCAGACAGTTAGCAAAGCCTGAAAGTATGACTGCAGTATCACAGATATCTATCTGCAGTATCCCTTAGAAGTAAGGCTCAGATTTGGTGTCTCACTTTGTTGTGCACACTTTGAAAGGCTTTGTTTACTGGTTAGGGACAGATGTCTGAGACATGAGGGAAGAGGGAGCAGGGAAAATGGATTTGGTTTTTTTTAAAGCTGAATTCCAGCCTTTACTTAGTTTATCTCTCTATTACACAGTTGAAATTAGCTAAAATTCAGTACATGTGTCCAAGCAATCTATTAGCTAGTAGCATTTGCTTACAGATTGAATGTTGGTGCCATCATCTGTTGACCGTGTATAATTGCAACGTGGGCAGATTCGGATCCTAACCCAACACTTCTTGTTTCACATGTGACTTCAATTCTTGTACTCACAGAAATACTGTATGCTGCTTTAAAGAAAAAAAACCCCACTAAAGTCTATACATTGGAGCAGGCATTGTCTGTGGGGTTGGATGTCCAATGTGAATACTAGTTCAGAAAACTAAGCAGTGTGAACTCTAGAAGAGCATCTTTAAAGTCGATTTTATGTAGCCCCTCTGTGTGGCTATAGATGCTCCTGAGATTTTGCAGCAAGAGTGTGTATTGAGGGTCTTAGCTCTGGAAGCTTCTGCTCTTTGTTTTGGTAAAGAGTTTGGCTGACCTGTTCAAACAAATCAATTTGAAGGTAGTTAACACTGGTGTAATTTGGCTCCTCTAGAAACTAGAGCTAAAACTCCCATTCAGTTTTTTGGGAATAAAGTATCCTGTCAGTATTGTGTGTTCTCTTCAGTACCAGTGTCTGCAGAAACCATGTCCAGTTTCTTTGATGTGCCAAAATGGTGCATTTATATTCAGAAGATCATTCAGAGACAAGATAACATGAGTCTTACTGGCATAGATGCTTACACTGCAATCCATCTTTTCTAGCTGTGAGGTGTTACAGTAGTAAGGTTCCTTTCCACATTTGTAGCGCTCTCACTGGGTGACAAGCTTCACTCCACTCATAGCATCAGCTTCCACTTATCAGTTTCTATCAGTAGTCCAGGAAAAAATGGTTTGAAGATGTTGGAGAGAGGTCTGGAGTAAGTCACACTTGTCAGAATGAAGAACAAGAGTTGGTTACACCTCAGGGCTACAGGCCTGATGGTCGTGGGTGAAATGCATTGCCCAGAGATGTCTATGTCTGAGTTGGTCTTTTTCCATTAACAGCCAGTGGAGAGAGATGCTGATGCCTCACCCTGAGGTAGATGTTTATAACTGGAGGACATACCCACTCCTATCCATTGGCAGTAACAGGACTTCAAACTCATAACAGGACTTCAAACTCAACGGGAGATGCTACAGTCTGAACTTTGCTAAGATCCAGTATATCCATACTGTCACCAGGTTTCTGGTGAATATTTGCAGGAGGTTGTAATCTGGAAAGGAATTACTTGGAAAATCCCAGAGCGACATGCTGTAAACTAGCCCAGCTCTGAGCAGAGGGTCAGATGAGACAGCCACACAGGGTCCTGTCCACTGACAGCTTGTGTTTCTGGGTTTAAAGCAGGCACCCTCTCTCAAAGGTGAGAATCAAGGGGAAAGCTTTCTCAGCTAATGTGCACAGGATTCTGTGTGTTATAGGTGATCCTTAACAACCAAACAGATACCCAACACCTATAACTCAATGACAGATCTGTGCTGCACAGTAAGCTGCCCAGGTGAACCCAAAACTTGTCACTGGTTTTTGCACTCTCTTAATCTTCCTGTTTATTCTGTAGTTCATTAAAGTCAATCTGTGCTGGACAGACTGTCACTCAGACTAGGCCTGTCCTGCTGTCTGCACTCTCTGGGGAGCACCCTTCATCCTGATAAATGGTCTATTAGGAGAGCACGTGTCAGAGAAACCCTCTGTGAAGCTAAATAGATTAGAGTCTCTTCCCTCTGCAGAGTCTCTGTGGAATGGGGTAAGCATGATCATTAAAGCGGATTTAGAATGAGCAGACACTTCTTCCTCAGGACAGGAGATTGCTCTGAGTTTAGAAAGGTGCAGATTAATTCTGGGAGGTGTGTAAAGGGAAAGCTCAGCATTAGCACTTGCTGCCAGAGCGGATGCAGTGTGATGGTCTGGAAGTTGCTGAACTTTCTCATGGTGTCCACTGGGAATTCAGTAGATAGAGCCTTTTTCTGTGGAGGTTTTGTAATACCTTTCTGTAACTACAGCAATTGCTAGCATAGAACAGCAGTACTAAAAAAGCATGTAATATTCCTGCAGTACAGTTCAGCAGCTCTGTTAGTGTGACCAGCATAACGACCAGCAAGTCTCCAACAAAGAGAAGCAATTTCTTATTGCAGAGGTGCCTGTTGCAGAGGGAAAGCCTATGCAAAGAGTAAGAAGATGAGAGAACTTGGTGGTGCTTTTTTGCTGCTTGAAGGAACTAAGATGGAAAAGCTCTGATTTTCACCCTTGTTGGAGCCAGTCCAACAGAAACATCTCAGTTCTGCTGGCACAAAAGAGGGTGGCAGGTCCTCCTTGGTGGCATTTGTACCAAAACAAGGAGGGAATGCTGCCAGAAGACTCTCCTGTGTGAAGAGTGGCTATCACCCAGGGAGAAGATAGAAGATGATGCTGAGAGAAGCTAATTTAAAATTAATTAAAGGAAGATAAATTCACATTTTCCAATAGAAAATCTTCTGGGAGAAGAAATCAAAATAACAAAGTAATAAACAGCAAATCAACATTATTTGCTTAGTCTTTCATCAAAAGTAGTGTAGACTTCTTTATAATAGCAATAAAAAGCTACAAGTAGCATAACAATATGCATGTTGTAAACTTATATAACCCTATGCAGTTGTTATTCCTAAACTGCATCTTGGTCTTTG
Organism: Zapornia atra; assembly: GCA_013400835.1. Lineage (NCBI taxonomy): Eukaryota > Metazoa > Chordata > Aves > Gruiformes > Rallidae > Zapornia > Zapornia atra. Next base: position 18,558 of record VZTU01034932.1, read on the forward strand.
CAGCAGTAATATATTCTCTGTCAGCCTGGGAAGATTTGGTAGACAATGACTACAATGGTGGTACAATGTTAAGAGAGGTAACGTGGGGGAAAGGGAGTTCTGGAAGCCTCTTTTCAGCTCGCTCTTTTGTTATTATTAATTTAAATGCAAATCTTTCAGGAGGAAAAAAAGTCCAAAATTTGATAAATATTCAGTAGCCTTGGTGGTTTCATGAATGTGAGGCTGAAGTTACAGACTTGGTGAGTGGTGCAGAAACTTGTGAAGGGAAACAAGGCGCTTCTGATATTCCAAAGTTCAAGGAAGAGCAGAGTATAACAAACTGTTATACTGTGCCAAGGCCTATAGTGTATTTTAGTCTCTTCTAAGAGTGTACCTAAAGTTCCCTTTCTAAAAGGAACTATCTAGGAAAATATTTACTTTGGTCATCTTCAGGCAGACCTAAGTTGCACTGAATTCAGACAGCTATAATCAGTGCAGCCTTCTGCTCTCAGATCCGTGAGAGACAGTTGCCTGTAAAAGGACAGTGTGCTATTGCTAGGAAAGCAGGCTGTAATGAAAACCACCAGGCCACCGTGCACAACAGGGGCTGCAAATGTGGTATCTAGAAGTGTCACTCTGCTGTGGAGGCACTGTTTGAGTTGTGGTTTGTATGGAAGCAGCTGAGATCCTCTCTGGGCTGTAGGCGGCCTGGTGCCCGTTTCCCCTCTCTGTCCCTTGGTGAATCACTGTGCACAGAGTGTGGCTTTGTGGCTTGTGCTCCCTGGGCAGAGCGCAGCAAAGTGTGGCTGCTGCATGTGGCTCCTGTGAGAATGGTACCAAACCTTCCTGCAGCGCTGAGGAGCCCAGAGGTACCCCTCCCTTTCCTCCATCAATCCTGAAGAAGGTATGAGAGTCTGCTCTTCCACCTGAATGACTTTATGGTGTGCTAAAAGTATGTGAACTCTTTAATTTATTAAGGTTAAAACTTACCTGACCTATTTTTAAAAAAGTCTCACTGTTTCCAGGATATCAAGAATAAAAATAATACCTGAAAGAGACTTAGAGAAAAGCTCAGATGCATGTCACAAATGTCATGTTATTTCATGGCTTTATGTTTAAGCATCTTAATTACGACATGTACTTATGCTTAGAAGATTACCAACTAAAACAGGTTCCAAACTTTGTTTAAATGAAACCTATATAGCATAAAAAGAATTCATAGTAAACACTTGGGATGTAAGTAGAGATGACAAATGTGTGGTTTGGTATTTATTGTGTACTGGTGGTGTTATTCTTGTCTATTTATTTTTCTACCCTACCTCATTATGAGTTCATTACAAGGGCTTTGCCTTTGCACTACAACATGAGTAAGCTTATGTCTAGTGTTATTATTTATTATATCATTTGATGTAAGCTCTGTCTGTTGCTGAATTATTTTTTTTCAGTATTAATTAGAAAATAACTGTTGTCAAAAGTCTTGGAGGTTTTTCTGGTTTTACTCCAATCAGTTTAATTTAAACTTTTCAAATCGTACATAAAATGCAGCTTTGTAGACTCTCTGTGTAGCCTTCATATTCATCTAGCACTGACTAGGATTGGCCAGAAAACTAATGTTTAGGGAGGGATTCATACTTTTGGGCAGGAAAAACCCTCTATATTTTTTCACTGCTGCTTCAGGAAAAGAGAAAAATTCTCTGATGCAGTTGAGGGCATGGAAGGTGTGTCTTGTATACCTAAGGCTACTGGGTACTTGTAAAATATACCTTAAATTATATACAATTCTTTTATAGGCTCAACTAGTCCTTCTTTGAAAGCACATTAGAAATATTGTTTCCAGTCTTGCTCTCAGTTGGGGACAAACTGGACTACAAGGACTCAAGCTTGTGTCCTTGAGCTTAAGGTGTCTAGAGAAGACCTTACGCAGGGGGATTCCCTTCTACACCCTAGGTCTGATGCCCTTCTCATCCCAGGCTGTGTGCAGAGTAACAGATGCTTTCCCATGGCTTACAAATCCAGCTTGGGAGCCAAGCAAGGTGAGTATTTGCTGACAAGCTGCCTGGAAGGCAAACAGAATCAGTTTTTTAATTATCAAAATTAATAAGAAAGGGCTTGTCTCTTCCCCTCTCCCCCCCAATATAAAAAATGTATAGTGCTTCAGGAAACGGGCATGTTACACAACAGGTAGGCAAGAATCAGTTGTTCCTTACAAGTCAGTTTTTAATAGAGGAAAATATTTAGAGAGAGAGTCTTGCAGGTCAGATAACAGTAATTTTCTTGTATGCAGATGCCAGTGAAGAGTCTGGTGTCAGAATGCAGCGGTCCTTGTGAGTAGTAATCAATAAACATGAATTATTTAGGAGACACAGGATAAAAATGGGCAAGTATTAAAATGAAATCAATCCACTGTATAGGCACGAAGGAACATGTATGTATTTCTAGCAAAAGGATCATGGCACTCATTTGGAATCTCAGTTTAGATACATAAAATCAAAGTGTAAGCATGTATTCATTAAAAGTAAATAAATTTTTATAAATTCTAACTAAACTGCATGAACTAACTGTTAAGGATCAAGTGTCTCAGAACATACATGGTATATAAAAGCAGATGTGTCTGGTCAGATGGAGTGAGGATAAGTGACTACATTTCAAATAAATAACAAGCACCTAGAGATCATGCAAGGTCAGCAGGCACTGAGTTATTTACACTTTTTGCTTGTTCTATCTGCAGAAATCAGGTCCAAACAGAGCTGTTGAGTCCTGGAGAAACCTGATGAGATGTTATTCCAAACCCACTGATACAGATGTCACCCTACAGAGAGGAAGAGAAGTAATAGTAGTCCTTGCATGTAAATAATGTGAGGCAAGGCCTGAAAAATGCTTCACAACAAGAGAAAAACTGAAACCAGGAACTAGGAGTGCTCAAAAGAGCATGCTGGAGAGCAAGCACCCATGGGATGGTAAGGAAACGCTGAATGGGTAACAGGCAAGAGAAGGTGGAGACAATCCATCTGAAAACACTACAATGAGCTGCTTAACCTATAGCTGTGTGTCTATAGCACGTGCCCAAACAGGAAGTGGTTAGTTATAACCTAAACCAAAAGGTAATATTTGGGGGGGTTGGTGGTGGGTGTTTGTGTCACTGTTTATGGTTTTAAGCAAGAAGTAACATGCATAAAGCAGCGAGTGAGATTGCAACCCTGCACACACCAGGCAACATCCCTTCGGCTTCGTCACAGCCAAGCCTTTTAACCCCTGTTTCAGGCCACTTCTCAGCACATCACATTAGCACTGCCTCAGTGTTAGGAGTCCTCACCGGGCCTTCAGCTGCCTGCAGCCATACTCACACATACCCAAGTGCTCTAAGTTTTGTATGCTCATGTGTATACACCTTTTATCCTGGGCTCCATCAGCAGAGGGGTGGCAGCAGGGACAGGGAGGGGATTGTCCCTCTCTGCTCTGCCCTGTGAGGCCCCATCTGGAGTCCTGTGTCCAGAGCTGGGGCCCCCAATACAAGAAAGATGTGGAACTGTTGGAGAGGGGTCAGAGGAGCCACGAAGATGATTAGGGGGCTGGAGCACCTGCCCTACAAAGAGAGGCTGAGGGAGCTGGGCTGGTTCAGCCTGGAGAAGAGAAGGCTGTGGGGGGACCTCATTGCAGCCTGCCAGTCCCTGAAGGGAGCTTATAAGCAGGAGGGGATTCAACTTTTTAAAAGAGCAGATAATGGCAGGACAAGGGGGATGGATTAAAACTAAAGGAAGGAAGGGTTAGATTAGATATGAGGGGGAAGTTTTTTTACAGAAAGATTGGTGAGGGGCTGGAACAGGCTGCCCAGAGAAGTAGTGGATGCCCCGTCCCTGGGGGTGTTCAAGGCCAGGTTGGATGGGGCCCTGGGCAACCTTGTGTAGCTCCAGGTCTGGAGGTTGGTGTCCCTGCCTGTGGCAGGGGAGTTGGAGCTCTATGATCCTTGGGGTCCCTTCCAACCCATGCCATTCTATGATTCCATGACTCCTGTTTTGTTGTCAGAAAAAATGAGGCACAGAGAGGATGCAGACTTGTGCCTCGCAGCACAGCACTGGGTGGCTGGGAGCATGGAGCTTCCCTCTGCACAGAGTGTCCCTGAGAACTGAGCTGCCTGAAGGACATCCCGGCCATCGCCTGTTCTAGGGAGCGTGTATCAGCCAGAGCATGAGGCCATAGCTGCTTCATGATTTGCAGTGAGTGGAGTGGCTGATGAGAAGAGCAACCCTGTGAGTCCTGATTGCGCAGTGACAGCCTTTAATAGGTAGTGGTGTATGCACTGATGCAGTACAGGTATAAAAATACTTGTGCAGACAATGCTCCTGCTGTATGACAAGCATTGTTGCAGGCATGCAGAAGTGTACTAAGTTTTCTAAATGCTATGGAGCAATTGCAGACAAAGCCACAATTCAGGCACACTTAATCCTCAAGTCTGTGTCTAATCCTACTAATTGCTCAGTCTTGTTGCTGATGGCAAAAGGTGATCACACATTTGAAAATGTTCCTCCCTAGTTGCTCATAGAGCTATTGAAGAACCCACGTGCAAGAGATGAACAGAATGAAGCTGCAAGTTTCTTACTGTTCAACAGAAATGCAGGACTGGAAAACTCCCCCATCGTGCAGGGTTTGTGCTCTGAATCTCAGTGTTTAAAGAGAAACTGATAAATCTGAGGATTATCAGTCCTCAGACTAAGAAAATCAATCTGATTCTTGCAGCCCTTCAGTGTTTGGAACTTCTATTGCTTTTGGGGTCTGCATGATTAGCCCCAAGTTTGCAAAGGAAAAGCCTTACCTGACAGGCTTTTGAGGAATGTTCCTCTTTGAAGAAATAATTCAAACCACATGTTCAATCTAGAGCATTATTAGAGACCTTTATCCCTGTGTGCAGTTACTGGTTTCCTTGTGCATGGAGTGAATTAGTGCCATGTTTCAGCTGGATCCCATGACTGTACTATCCAGTCAGCAGTAAAATCCACTCATGCCAACTCTTTGAAATACCAACTTGTGGATGCAATGTTGTGTTTTGTGGAGCTGGTTATGTTATGAGAGAAAATGCTTCCATGGCAGGCTCTTTGGCTCTTTGAAACTGAACTTTAGGACAAGCAGGAGAAGGTAAAAACGGGGGGGGGGGGGAATCCTGAAAAATCCCTGACTGGGTGGAAGCTTCAGCAAATCACCACTCCCTGAACTGCAGCATTTGTCTCAGAGGCAAAAACATCCTGTGCCTTCGTTCTGCTGTTATCCTGCTGGAGCCAATCAATTTAACTGAGTTGTTCAAGCTAAGAATGAAGCCTGCTCCCATGACTCTTACCACTGGGCACTGTGTATTGCAGAGGCAGAGAAAGCATGCTTCTGCTTCCCCTGCCTGCCTGGTTCTAACTGTGACCCACCACCACCTTTCCCTTGTATGTGTGTGTGGGGCTGAATAGACAAAGCATGTGCTTATTCTCTTCACTAAAGTTTAAATCCATAATCTTAAAGTTCTGTCTCCTGTCACTTCTTTGCTTTCTCTCTGTGACACTCTCAAAGTATGTCCTGCCTTACTGGGAGTCAAAGCCACTCGTTGATACTGCTTCCAAATGTATGTACTATCTAAAAGCCTAAGTAGAATGGGCTACAACCCCATCTACAAGCCCTTGTAAAATGTTTGCAAATTAAATTATAGATGGAGAGAGTGGGATAGATATCCAGCAGTAGAAGTAGAAACTGCTTTTCTTACCATATCCTGTAAAATTCTGCAGGTCACCAGCTCCAGGTCGTGTGCCCTTGCTAAAGCACCAGAAATGTTTCCAGGTTCATTGCAGACAGCAGTGTTCCTCTGTCAGGGCTGCAAAAAGGTGACTGATTGATGTGAGTAACAGAAAGGTTAAGCTACAGACCTTCAAAGGGAGGGAGGGCTTCTTTAGCCACTAGGGACAAAGCGGGGAAGAGGGGGCATAAAGGACTGAAGAAAGTTGTATACACATGAAGCCACTGAATGCAGATTTACCATAAGGGGAGATGATAATGATTGAACCTTATGGACTGCAGACACCTCATGAACACATATTTTAAACACTTCATCTGTTTTACAAACTATGTACATTCTTCTGTTAAATAAGATGAATTGGGATTCCAGGAGCAGCACATCCTGATAAATCTCCTCCTGAAGGCATCCATTAATATGAATCAACAGTAGCAATTTTGTTTGATCATTTATTTGCAAGAATCATTAAGGTTTATTAGCATAATTATTCCCTGTGGGACTTCATGTCACATAAATGAAAAATGGCATTATCAATATTTAAAAGATAAGTGTGTGATGTTCAGAGTACTTAAACAGTCCTCTGCAGGTGGGGTCCAGCTGTGGCAAATTAGATTAGGCTTGATTTCTGAATTGTAGAAATAGCATTTCAGGGCAACTGTTTATTTCAAACCTACACTTGCTTATTGTGCACAGCACAAACCCACAGCTCCACAGTCACTTGTTACAGTGCACGTCTGTGTTGCTTTCTGATTTCAATAAGCCACTTGTCTTAAGGTATCAGGAAGAAAATGTTCTACTGGTGGAAGTCCATGTTTAATCCTGTGAAAAGCCAAAAAGACAGCTCTTTGCTACATACAGCATGCAGGGTCCCACAAATGAATTGTGCTGAGAGGTGAGAGACTGGGGACGCCTCACAGGCAGAGATCCATGGGCTCTGTCTGTTCCACAGCTACACAGAGGCAATTCACCAGTTCACTGGTTCGGTTTTTAGCACAGAATTGCTGTTTTATCAGCAGTGGAATGTATCATTAACCACTGTGTGCTCTTCTCTCCAGAGGCTCTTGAATAAAACATCAGGAACTTCAGTCAACATGCCCCAGGACCCCTCCAGACACACCCCCGCTGGGGCAGGGAAGCAGAGTCTCTGCCAGCCCCGGGCTGGTCGCAGGGCTCTGCCAAGGCTGACGGGCAGGATGAAGCGCCAGTGTAAGAGCCAGGGCAGGCAGCAGAGCTACTTGCACGTTGCTCTCAGCCCTTTCTGGGACTGAGGTTTGTTTTCTGTTACTGCCCTTCAGTTGCCTTTTCCATTGGTTGCCTTAAGGTTATGGAATAGTTGGTTAAATAATCTGTTGTTTGCAGATGGCATCTTTCTTCTTAGTTTTCTGCTCTTTGCTAAGCTTCCCCTTGGAGCTCCTCAGCTTTTTAATTATTCACAAACGTTAAACTACTCTTTAGAGTTAATTGTGTTTGGTGGTATCTTGCAGGAATAAAAGGGGTCCTGCTTTCTTCCAAGCCTATTTCTTGGTGCTCTCTTTTGCAGTCACGAAGAGGGGTGGCAGCAGGGACAGGGAGGGGATTGTCCCTCTCTGCTCTGCCCTGTGAGGCCCCATCTGGAGTCCTGTGTCCAGAGCTGGGGCCCCCAATACAAGAAAGATGTGGAACTGTTGGAGAGGGGTCAGAGGAGCCATGCAGATGATCAGAGGGCTGGAGCACCTGCCCTACAAAGAGAGGCTGGGGGAGCTGGGCTGGTTCAGCCTGGAGAAGAGAAGGCTGTGGGGGGACCTCATTGCAGCCTGCCAGTCCCTGAAGGGAGCTGATAAGCAGGAGGGGATTCAACTTTTTAAAAGAGCAGATAATGGCAGGACAAGGGGGAATGGATTAAAACTAAAGGAAGGAAGGGTTAGATTAGATATGAGGGGGAAGTTTTTTACAGAAAGAGTGGTGAGGTGCTGGAACAGGCTGCCCAGAGAAGTAGTGGATGCCCCGTCCCTGGGGGTGTTCAAGGCCAGGTTGGATGGGGCCCTGGGCAACCTTGTGCAGCTCCAGGCCTGAGGTTGGTGGCCCTGCCTGTGGCAGGGGGGTTGGAGCTCTATGATCCTTGGGGTCCCTTCCAACCCATGCCATTCTATGATTCAAGTTAAATATATGCTAAGACCCAGACTTGGTGCTTCCAAGGAAGTAGGTGAAGTCCAGGAAGCGTATCAGCTGAGGTGGTGATGGTCACTTGGCCAGGGGCAAGGACTGGTTTCCCTCTGGACACTCACTTTGCCCCACTCAGCTGGGGACTGTGGCCGATGAGCTCGTTGCAGGGTGGTTAATCAGATGCTGCCTCTGAACCCCCACAGGGAAGGCAAGGATAAGAGAAAGTAGGAAAAATGTAAGGCTGGCATTTAATCTTTCTGCTTCCAAATTATAAGCTGCAGATGGAGCTGGTTGTCTTGAGGAGCACTTTTTGAGAAATAATTAAGTTGGGGGTCATGTTAAAAAAAATAAGTAAATCTAGTTAAATAGATACTGCTTTTCAGAAAAGCTTTTCCAAACAGACCTTTCATACCTGGAAACTTTTAGATTCTGAACTAAAAATCATCACTGTTCATTGTTTTAAGAAAGAACTTGGTCTTCTTGCTTGAACTTATGATCTCTGTTCTTTTTTCACAGAGGACAGAAGTCCAATGATACCAGGTAGGTGGATAAAACTCTTGCTGCACAAACCAGAAGTGTTGTTCTAGCAATGGTTTTATATTCTTTACAGAGAAGAACTATGCCTAGAACATTTGCTTTAAGAAATTATTTACAAGTGAAGCAGAAAGACTGGTAATTCACAGCTTGTGTTCTCCCTGGTGTGTGTTAGTTGGATTAAAAAGAGTGTGGTGGACATGGTGCTGTAATCATTTTTAATCACTAAATGCTAGCAAAGTTGTGCCAGATGCACAGGAGAAACGCCCCCGTTCCATAACCCAAGCAGATCTACTAGCCAGGCAGGCATTTGGCAAGAACACTCAGACTTGGTGTGCTAGAAAAGCTCATTTCCCAGCTCACTGAAGGGGTGTTGGATGTTGTACAAAACCTGGCTGATGTTGATGGTGTAACACCTGCCTTTTTTTCAGGTTAGCTATAAGAAGCTACTGAACTGCAATATAGATTAAAGCAGGGAAATAATAAGGAACTACAGAATATGTAGGACACTTACAAACTACTAAATGTCAATAGTGTTTATCGATGAGGGGGATGCCCAAACTTGGTACTGGTTGAAGTAATAGGAATGGGACAGACACTGCAGAGAAACAGAAGCACTCAAAGACAGTAAGCAAGAGCCCGAGGCAGTCTTCCCATTGTGGTCCCCAACAACCCCTGAAAAGCTGCAGGCTGGCTGGAGAGAGACTTGAAACACAGTAATGAAATAGTGCTCTAATTCCCTACTTCTGTTTTACAGTGTCAAATGAGACTGGGCTGCACGTTTCAAGAAGCACTTCTGTTTCTGACACTGCTAATATAGAAACAAAGAAAGGACAAGGACTGTGTAGAGGTAAGACATTGTGGGATGAAGAATTATGTTGTCAACATGTAAGCCTGGAAGGGGCTGTGTAATCCTTCTGCCTGCATGGAAGCAGAATCCAGTGTAGTTGCACTACGCTATGATTTTTATTTTTAAAGGTCCTCTCTACAAACTACCTAAGGAGCCTGTTTTGGTGTTATCCTGCCCTTTGAACTAGAACAGCCATTACTTCATGTCCAGCCAGCAGAAATACCCCCTGCAAGAAACACTGGAGTGTAGTATCACCTAGAGTGACCAGCGGTCTTCAGAATTCATGTATTCTGCTGTGAAAGTGTCTCTTCAGAAGAGCAGGTGGGTGCTTTATAAACTTGAATAGGTCAGTAATAAATGCTCATAGGAAATGTTCAGAACTCTGAGTTTACCCAGAAACACATGCTAGTGTGTAGGCTATAAATTCATTGTAATGGTTCTGGTCCTATCAGCCTGCAGGTGTACAGCTCACAGCTTCCATTCTTGACCAGTGGCACTGAGCAGAGATGGAAGCCCCAAAACAAAGAACATGGCACTGCTAAAAGACTAATTTCTGTTCATGTCCTTCACACACATTTCTGGCCTGAGACACTCCACTTATTCTCTTGATTCTTTGAAAACTCAGCAGTACAGCTAAATATTTATTAAACCCACACTTTTATCAGGAACAGCTGTATTTTTATTGAACACATTCAAAACACTGAGTATTTTTGTTCCTTGTAATATTTTTGTTTACAGTCCATAATGTGATAAGTAAAAGATCACTTCTGTCTGCTGCCACAGGGCTATTTTTTCCACCTCTGCAGGATAATTAAACAAAAAATGTAGTGTTAAGATTTTCTTGACAGTGACAGCCCCTTAGCTGCTAAATCTGTTATCCCATCCATCACTGATCTCACACATGCATTAGTTTCTCTGTGACTTATCTAGGTCTTTAGTAAATCAGTAGCGCAGCTCAGATGTTTCAGACTTCCCTGTTAATTCACATTTATCTTTTCATCCAAAGAAGGTCAATTACCTGGCAGAGAAGCTGTGTTATCCCCAGTAGCGGTTTATAATGTTGCAAAGTCAGCATGACCAGGTAGCTTCTCTCAGCCGGAACGCGTTTGTCTCTGTCTCGGGTTACCATCATCCTGTAAAATGCCCTAGAAAAGAGGTAAACCTGCAACCTGGCTTCACCGCTTTCCCTTAATGACCTTTCTGCTGTGTGCTCCCGCTTCACCTCCCACTTAAAATGCTCAAATAAAGGGGACTTTGGTTTTCCCTGCAATGCTCCATTCCGTCATTCTTCTCGCTGGCAGCACTGAGTCCTCGGCAGCCGTGACCTGTGCTGCCCCGGCTTGGGCCGGAGGCGGTGACACTGGGCCCCGAATCCTGTTAGGCAGTGCTGCCCCGGGACAGGCCGCCTGAGTCCGGTAACTCTAGAGAGGTGACGGTATCTACTCAAAGATAGGTTACGGGAAGGCAGCCTGGCTGTAACCACCGTTGGCTTTTCAGCGCTCGAACCAGCCGCTCGCTGAGCGCCGTGCCTTGCGTTGTGCTCCCGCTGCCTGCGCTGAGCTCTGCCCGGGGGAGGGGTCGGGCCCCGCGGGCGCTCTGCTCTCCGAACCGGCGGGAGGGAAGGTCTGTGTTCGGCGCTGGGACGGGGCAGGCACGCGCTGGGGCGGAGCAGCCTCGAGCGGTACCGAAACAGGCGCTTCCCCCTCAAGCGGCCGCCCGGGGTGCGGAGCCGGGGCCGCGACTGGCGGGGGCACTGGAGCAGCCCCGGTCGCTCCAGCGCCGTGGGAGGCTGAGGGGAAGGGCTGATTGGGCGGCGGGGGAGCGACCGCACGCCCTGGGCTCGCCGCGCCCCGCCTGGCTACAGAACTGGCGCCGGGGGCAGGGCCGCCTCCCGTAGCGCGGCAGCACGGGCCCGGGGCCGCCGCTGCCTCCAACAGGAGCCAAGGGCGG
>VZTU01034938.1:0-10676 GCA_013400835.1 Zapornia atra
TAGAAGATATTTTACAGTTTCTTGCATTTAGCACTCAAAATTCTGAATTTTTGTGTATAATGTTTTGAGTCCTGCTAGAGATCAGAAGGAAAAGTCTGAAGAGAGAACATAATTTCAAGTGCACATAAAAGACTTGGGCAAATTCTTCATGAGCAAGTGGATTTCCTGCAAAAGGGCACAAGGCTTTCATCCAGCCTGGAGCCCCCAGGGTGGGCTCCCCTGGGTGCTCAGGGACCTCTCATCTTTTGGACCCTGTTAAATGGGGCAAGTGCACACACACACACACACACACACACACAAGGTAGTCAAACAGAATCATTATTAGAAGATTAAATTAAGAGATGAAATGGCCAAAGTGTCCATCAAACATCTGAGTCATTATAGTTGACAAGGCCTTTATCAAAAGAGAGTTTCTTGGCTCAGAAAGAGAAGGGTTTTGTGGGCTGGAGGTCTGGTGAGTCAGAGCACACCTCCTCCTTAGTGCCCCTGTAGTGAGGACCAAGAAGCTTCTCCTGAAGGCGGTTCCACCCTCAGATGAGTGCTCTGGGTATTGCTTTGGAAAGATTACAAAATGCACAGAGTATAGCAGAAAGCTAACAGCTAGTGACTTGTTGTGAGGGGGCGGTGAGGGGCTTTTTCTCCTGCTATTTTTTCAATTTTAAAAGGGTGATCAACATAGAACATAGCATCTTTAAACATATTGGATCAAACTCTGCTTTCATTTATTCTGTACAATGTCAAGGACTTATATGGATTGACACTTGTAACCACAAATAGAACTTAAAGGTGTATTTTTCATTCCATTTCAACTGCAATAGAAGAAATTATTCTTCACAGTAAAAGAGCACAAAAGGCAGGTTTCCTTGCCTATTCACTTGCTTTGATACCTTTTGACATGTCTCAATATATTTTTACTGACTATATATATTAACCAATATCTGCTTTGATACAGATGAACAAGAAAGAATCTGACATCAAATCCATCTGAGTTCAGCTACACAGACCATGTGATGAGATTCCTGACACATCCACTGACAGGACTGAACGTGCTAACTGTGAAAAATGGTTGCTACCAGCTGGAAGTACAGATGACTTTTCTCAACTTTTAGAATTATATCCTGAAGTCACAAATATATTTTGAAAAGGCAGAAGTAAGCAGAAGCTAGACTAAATTATCAAGTAAACAAACTATGTTCCAGCAGTCAAATGTTTTACAAATGAAATTTCCTTATTTGAAATATTTGAAACCTTTAGATATGCACACCTACAGAAAAAACCCCACCTCTTAGGAAGCAAAACTTCCATTTTATATAAAAGTACTATGGCAGAATTAAAAAACACAGGAGTTTTAACTGCCATCGTAAAACACAGAAGATGTTTTAGGACACTTGTGGAATTAAGGGGGTGGGTAGAGGTGGGGAAGGGAGGGAAAAGAAAATAAGAAAAAACAGACCTCACAGGGTGGGATAAGGATAGTTTACTGGGACAGCAGAGAGAGAGAGAGAGATAACAATAACAGGATTTCATAGCAAAACATACAAAACTAGTGAAACACGATGCAGTTTCTCACCAAACAGCACAACTCAGGCTGTACAGCTCAGAGCTGTCCCAAACCTGGACCATCCCCAAAACCATGCATCCTGGGGCCATGCGCTCCTCCCCCATCAGCCCCCCTTTATGCTGAGAATGACATAATTGGCATGGAACACCCTCTTTGGCAAGTTTGGGTCACCTGTCCTGGCAGTGTTCCCTCCCAGCTTCCTGGGTGCCCCCCACCCTCTCCTTAGCAGGGCAATATGAACAGCTGAAAAGTCCCTGACTGCTTGGCAGCAACAAATATATCAGAGTGTAATCAGCACTTCTCTCATCCTAACTCCCAAACAGGGTGTTCCACTGGCTGCTAGAAAGAAAATTAACTCTATCCTAGATGAAACCAGGACAGACATACATATAAAAATGCCAGATATTTTCCCTATTCAAAAGTTCATTCTTCATCTTAGCTTGCAGGAGTACCTGCACACCTAAAGGTTTCCTAAAGTCTTTCAACAGATCTCAGCTTCTCAACTTGATGCTCTAATCATTGCCTCTGAAGTCTTCATCTCAAGAATTTGTGCCAGCAAGGTGCAGAACTGACACTTTTCTTCCTACCTTTGACCCTTTTCTAAAACAGAGTGCCTCTGTTTCTGGCCTAACACTCCAGTTACTCTCATTTTCAACCACCTTTGCCAATGTTTTTCAATTCAGTTCCTAAGAAGGGCGTTCTCCTTCCCTTTTAGCTAGGAATCTCTCTTTCCTCATCCAGTTGGAAGTTTCACAGAAAGTCGCTTCTCATCTATCTCAGTATGACAAAGATTTCCTCCCTACTAGAAAAAAAATTAACTTCATCTACAACTACCCTGTGTCTTGGCAGAGACTGGACCTGAAGCTTACTCTCCTTCGAAGTCCCAGATAACCCAGAATAATAGCAAACTACATGCTTCATAACACAAAGAGTAAACCTTTGAATTGCAAGCTATGATACAAACGTTCTGTAATTGTTTTAGTGGAGTAAGGTGAACACCTTACTAAGCCACTTTAAAAAAAAACAACGTTCCTAAATAATATCACACACTGACCTGGATTGTAAATTTATAATCCCACTGAAATAGCATGCAGACTACTCACCAAATGTCAGATTTTGTGTTGTACCCCTGGTGCTTCAATGCTTCTGGACTCATGTAGTATGGTGTCCCAGTAAACGTAGTTGCCAAATCACAGGAACCAATCAAAAGGCAAGAAACTCCAAAGTCTCCTAAAAGTAACAGCAAAACAATAATCTGTTTTTATAAATGTATATCTATCCATACAAACTCTTTGTGTTTGTTATTAGATGTGATGCAATAAACTGCACATCTGAAAAAACTGCCAGTATCTTAAAATATATAAAGAAACCCACAATTTTCTGTAATTCTTCACAATAAAACTACCACAAAACCATAGAACTATAGAACAATGTAAGTTTGAAGAGGCCTCACAAGGCCATCAGTTTCAAACCCCTGGCTCAAAGCAAGGCCAACTTCAAAGTTACGTGAGATTCTCAGGTCCTGGTCCCGCCAAGCCTGGAGCACCCTCAAGGCTGGAGGTTTCAGTGACTCCCTGTGCCCCTGCGTCTGACTGTCAAATAAATACTTGACCAGGAAAATGCTGTATCACATGTGAGTTTATTTAAATCTCTTTACTGACAAAATGTCTGCTGGACGGTTCTATCAGACTAAAATAGCACAGAATCACAGAATCGTAGGGGTTGGAAGGGACCTCGAGAGATCATTGGGTCCAACCCCCCTGCCAAAGCAGCTCCCCAGCTCATATTGCACAGACAGGCGTCCAGACGAGACTTGAATATCTCCAGAGAAGGAGACTCCACCACCCCCCTGGGCAGCCTGTCCCAGGGCTCTGTCACCCTCACTGGGAAAAAGTTCTTCCGCATGTTGGTGCGGAACTTCCTGTGCTCCAGTTTACAGCCATTGCCCCTACTCCTGTCCCCACAGACCACTGAAAAGGGGCTGGCCAATTCCCCCTGCATCCCATGTCTAAGATATTTATAAACACTAATTAGGTCCCCTCTAAGTCTTCTTTTCTCCAGACTAAACAGTCCCAGCTCACTCAGCCTGTCCTCATAGGGGAGATGTTCCAGGCCCCTAATCATCTTCGTAGCCCTTCTCTGGACTCTCTCCAGGAGGATCCTGTCTTTTTTATACCAGGGAGCCCAGAACTGGACACAATACTCCAGGTATACCAAGGCAGAGTAGAGGGGGAGGATCACCTCCTTCGACCTGTGGACACACTCTTCCTGATGCATCCCAGGATCCCATTGGCTCTCTTAGCCACCAGTGCACACTGCTGGCTCATAGCCAACCTGTCATCAACCAGGACCCCCAGGTCCTTCTCCACAGAGCTCTTCTCCAGCAGGTATACCTTTTAAAAGTATGGAAATCTCACCGATTTTAAGCAGATTGTTTTTCAAAAATATATTCTTGGCTTTCAAGTCTCTGTGAAGTATCCTCCTGGAATAGAAAAGGAAATTCAACCTCGTACAACTTGAAGCATTCACAGTCACTTATCAAGTATCTCAAGCCTTCGATGGTATTAAGGAGCTCCATATAAACACATTCACAGACACCCACGTGCAGGATGATAGCTGAAGCACCAGGATAATGATAATGCACCCAGGGATCGGATCCCAGCTTGAGAATACAGATATAGCCTTAGCGTGAGCTGCAGAGGAAGGGAGAAAGGCCTATCTGACTCTTCTTAAAAGCAGTATGTCTTATTTCCTACCAGGAGAATGAGATGTTTCACAATAGAATAAGGGATGAGAAAGATAGCAACAAGAGAGCCTCAAAGCTCAGGGAACTGTCCTTCAGAGAAAATGTATTACTTGAAAGACAAATACATATATAGACTAGGCTAGTAGTTCAAAATTTTACAGTAATGTTGTGGAAGATAAAAGAACTTTACAAAGATAAAGATGAGAAGGAAAAGAAAAAGAACAACTAGTTTATACAGCTCTATTTTTCCATCAAGGACTGAAATAACATCATAAACTACACACTATGTGGGGACAAACATCATCTCAATCTCTTGAAATCTTAACATGTGACAGTAACTCTCCAGCCCCTTAGGAAAATAAAATCTCTCTACAGTGCATAAAATATGTTCTCAATTAATTTTTCTTAATGCTCCCAAAAGGACTCTCTACAACCTCAACTAAACTAGAACTCACACACTTTTAGGTAGTTTGACAACACATGTTATTAGTTATCGGCTCTGAATGGCATTTGGTAGGTATTTGCTAATACAGATACAAGAGTCATTCAGCTGTTTAGAACAGGTAAAGCAAGCAACTGATGCTCTAAGATTTTTGAGATGTGGGCAGAAAAAAACAAATATTGTAATAGATTTTAATTGTTCTTGAGCAAACATTAAATATTATCTCACATTTTATTGAATCATTAAAGTCTTATGCATTGAGATACTGATGTGCTTTCCAAAGTAGTTACCAGAAAATAATGTGTTCTGCACAATAAGCCATTTAGTCCTCAACTCATTTGAAAATAATTTTTGCAAGAAGATAAAAAAACCTCTTAAATTCAATATACTCTGTTCACAAATGGGAAAGAAAATGTTAAAAGTAACTATATTGTAGTAAGCATATAGTCTGAGCATGAAAAGGAAACATTTCTATTTTTATGGGACAAAGAAAAGAGTTCTTTATGCTGGTTAAGGCAATCTTTGCAGTTTTTGTCCTGAAAGTAATGCTTGTAGAAAAAAGTTTGCGGTCTAGGAAAAATGAAAGTTTTATTCAGCTTGCCTCCACTGATGTTTATAAACTATTTGTTCTCTATTTGGCAACTTTCAAGGAAATTAAGCTAAGGTGCTATTAATTATTATTTCATAAACCTATATATGCACATAGTTTTATATAAATGTTGCTCTTCTAATTTAGATTCATTGTCTTTCCTTATCATTCTTCACACAGATCCTTTAAAAGAACTTGACTTCACTTGATCTTTTTTGCATATAGTTGTTGATCATTGATGGGGTTTAAACCTTTTGGTTTTATTATTACTTTGTAGAAATACTACCCATGGACTCTTTTAACCTAAGTTTCCTGGATATCCAGAAATCTGGATTCAATCTGTGATTGAGTAACAGGTACCTAAAGTATAAAAAGTATCCAGAAAGCTTTCTGTAGCATATTATTTGAAGAAGAGATTAAGATATTTGGGTCACATCAGTTTTGAGTTAAAATACAATGCTAATATAAGCTTGCCACATAATGTTGAAAATATTATGCACATTTTTTGCATAATTATGTGATGCTTTTATATATAAATATGGCTAAGAAATACTTGGGGTGATTCTTTGGAACGTCCCATGATGATGTCTCTCAATGCAAGACACCTTATTCTATCAGAATATAGCACAACATAAAGAAGTTACAAGCTGAAAGACTGGGACTTTTTGTTGTAGCAAGAGACAGACTTATAAAGGTAATGTGAATTAACTGGGCTCCAGCAAAACTTAAACTAGTCAGTGAAGTGCTTACTGATATTTTAGGTAGAAATTAACACTTAAGGATAATTTCAAATTTGAGCTATAAATATATCCACATACCCGTGTCCTATAGACTACCTGCTTGCTGTCTCTCAGTCACAAAAAAGCAGCAGGAAGCCCTGAGCAGTGGGCAGCCTCCTTGCATAAAACTTCCTCTGCAACACACCAGCAGGTGAAGCTGGTTGAAGCTGAAGTAGTTTGCTGCTGTGAAATATTCAGCAATTAATTTCTCTTCCTCTGTAACGAGACAGCAGAGGAACACGTGGCCAACTCAATATGAGTGATAAAGCAATGTTCACTTTATTGCCCAAAATGGTGCATTTTTATACACTTGTGGTTATATAACTTCATTACCTATTCTTGAATCTACTTCCTATTTGGCCTAAGCCCTAAGGTTGCATCAACATGGCCCGCCTACTTGCAGCTGGCCAGAACCAGTTTCTACCTCCCCAAACTCCTTTAAGGTCAGAATGACCTTAATGAACCGCTATGCTTGCAGCCTACAGTACTACCTCAGCACGTACGTGAGTTCTATCAACCAGTATATGTCTGAAATCTCGTCACGCGAGACAGGCCAAGGCCTTTACTTAGACCAAACCTGCTTCAGCAGCGTAGCTGCTCTATAACACTGTGTCCACGCTCCTCTAACCATCCCCCAACACTTCTGTCTGAAGAACTACTTAGTGAGGTAAGAGGTTCTGGGTAAGTCAGAATCCTGCACTAGGGAAGACAACGTGAAATCCAGATAAAGTACGTGGGCAAAGCCTGCTATCCTGCAGATTGAAACCAACAGATTTGTTTGCAGAAGCTGTAACCTTACAAAAGTCTCTGTGCTGGCATATATGTTCATAAAGATTAGCAGAGTGATGGATAATGTAATGGTCAGCTTTATTCAAATCGGGGTTAAATGAATCAATGGCCCCACTGCCAGATTGCTGTGGGATCAATTTTGTTCACCGACGTGCAATGGGCACAGGTATGCCAGGGGATGGTTCCATGCAAACTGTCTCCCCAGCTAGATAAAAGCACTAAACTCTGTTGCTGCTCTTCTCTCTCCGGTTATATCAATGACAGATGAGGATTGAATGTATTTAACTCTAGAGAATTTAGCTTTCAAGTTTCAAATATAAAGAATTTTATGTGAAATAGCCAGTAGGTAGCATAATGCCCACAAGATATTCATGCCCCCTTTGGGATTATTGAAGTAAAAGACAGGAATGGCTAATCTATATAATCTTTATTATCACAGGAAAAGAAAAACAACCGGAGGGAGTGGAAAAGTTCTGTTTTCAAATAAGTCTCCAGCATAAGAGTTTTCCAAAGAGTGCAGAAGTTCAACAAATGCCATGAAAGGACAACCAAGTGAATAGTCTATATCTAAACCCAGAAATAAGTTTTGCTGCTCTGGAATTAAAACTCCCATCCACAGCAGCTGAATTTTCTGAGGAATGGCATGAGGAAATCCAACCCACAGGTAATGAATATTTCAAGCTTCTAATTCTAGGGAAAAGTTTTCTTAGCTTGAGAACATAGTTCAAACATCTATTACAGCTTTTCTTCCATATCAGTAGAGAAGAAATCATGTATGAGTCCTTTATACAAAAACAGACGGCTGTTATTATGTTCTAGTAATTCAAATTAATTTCTCTAAGTAGTTTTGAATTCTTTTAAGCCTAACCTTTTCCACTGAAGCTATTGTTTGGCTGTAAATTAATAAAAGATAATTTTTTCTAACATGCATACAGTCAAATAACGTATAACACAATACAGGAAATGCAAATAAAAATAAAACTGTCAAGTCATTTGTATGTGTCTGGAGAGGTGCTATTAAATAGCTATGATTCAAAGAGAGAAAATGAACTACTATTTGGAAAATCAAATTGCTGCTTTCACTGAAAAATTAAACATTTCAGGAAACCCAGTAATTTAATATACATATTTACCAAAGGAAGTTTATTTATAAGATTTTTTAAAACAGGAATTATTTAAGAACAAGTAGATGAGAAAAATAGAAGAACAGACAAAAGGGGCATACAGGAAAGCAAGAGAAAAGAGGCATGAGGAAATACAGAGTATGAAAGACAAAAAGAGTAACTCACAATTGAATAGAACAGTTCAGTTGGAAAGGACCTACAGTCATCACCTAGTCCAACTGCAACGTTAGTGTTATTCAACATTAGTCTGCACAGTGCATCCTCCAAACACACACACTAAAGAAAGAATTTCACCAAAAGTGGAATTTCCAGATTAGCAAAACTTTTAATAGTAAATTGTCCCATTGAGGTTTGAGATGGGGGAAAAAATGCTCTTAGTTTATGTAAACGGTCAAGTTTTTTTACTCCCCTCTGTCCTTTCGGCCTGAGGCAAATGCTGGGGAGTGCAGCATCCCAAGAGAGCTCTCTCTGCTGTGCTCCCATCACTGCAGTCTTTGGGGCTGGCACTGCATGTACAAGCCCCAGATAAACTGGCATTTAGGAAACAAAATGCTTTTGCATCCTGGACAGCAATTTACTCTGTCCTTTTACCGCCACAGGTGCAAAACTCATCAGGGATCTATTGGTTCAGGTCAAATGTATCCCACAGACCTAAATTCCACGCCACTCAGAAATGGTTGTTCCTGGTGAGAGGTGACTTGTCTCCACCTACTGCTCTGTTCCAACTCGAGTTCAGGCAAATTAAATTGGCTCTAGTCCTGCTGAAAGATATTTAAAACAGCTACATCAATTTGGTGTTTTCACCAAAATCTTCTTTTCTGAGTACTCACACAGGATAGAAGACTATGGATTCTAACCTACATTCAGCTTGAGAAAAGCCTCCCTATTCTGGGTGTAGCCTATTTTTCATACATAAGTATCTTCTCATCTCCACTTGCATTAATAAATTAGGCCATTATTTTAGGCAGATTAGCTCATCTCCCTAAAACATGCAGGTGATTACAGACAATCACCTGCTTCTAAAACACTCGTGGCAGCAATGACATTCTTATTTCTAAAAGTTCAGTAGGAATAATAGTCCAAATACTTCAGCTTGGCAGGATGAAAAATCTTGGGATGATGATCTTTAGAAAGGATTTTCCATGTTGTTCATTAACATGACATTTCAGAGCTGCCAACAGGCAAAAGCAAAAGGGAGGAGAGATGGGAAAAGAGAAGATGCTGAAAGCTGGCTTAACGTTGACTGGCTGACTGTTTCTGAAAACCTGCTAAGAAAGGAGCCTGGTATTCCCATTTGTTCGACCCTTCCTCCAGCTCTCAAGGCTGGTGGCAGCATGCTTGAGGGTCTTCTGCTGCTGGCTCAGCACAGCACTGTCTCCCTCATGCCATGCTAAATAATCCCACCTACCTCAAATGTGACAGCACTGGAGGACACAAGAAAGGGACCAGACAGGGCTCATGCATCTGTCCTGTACGCTGGCATCAAAGGAATTGTTGAAATCACTGAAGTCAGCCTGCCTAAATCACACTGCAGACAAGAACTACACTCACAGAGATGACTAGGTAGGTATTAATCTGTATCTACCTCTGCTCAAAGGAAGTGTGATCTCCACACATCACTTCCTGGATGACTGTGGTAATTTTTTTTAAGCTACTCTTTGATATGCTGTTAAAAGTGATGTCTATTTTCAAAGAATGTGTGTATGAAGCTTCACTGATGTTAGTGGGAGTACATCAGGCATATACATTGAATTCTAGACATTAGGTATCTGCAGGAGAACCTTGTTGACTCCCCTTGAAAAAGCTGACTTTGTTTTAACCTTTTAATCCATTTTCTTCTAGCAGCATTGAACTGTTTCCGGTGTGCCAAATCTTTCACTTGGCTTCTAGAAAAAGTGCATCTAATGTTGAAAGACATCTACCACTGTGCTGCTAAAAGATTTAACACACAAAGTTCTCAAAGGACAGACAACTAATTACATGTTAGGTGTATGACACATACTTCAGTAGTTTGGTGAACACAACTTTATACCAGTACAAGACAATCCATACAGGTTTGTTTCTCCTTGAATATCTGCAACTAGCCAGTAACTCTGTTCACCCCCCTCCCAAGCTAAATGTTCTCACATTAAAAGACTGTACCTTTCATGCATGTAGTTGACTCCAAGTAACAACTGTATAAACCAGTCTATTATTTGCCTTTGAGTGAATATCTTCCCAGATTCTTTGTACTCTTGAATTTTAAAGTCTAGATCTCCACCCTGAAAAATATCATAACAGATTTGTACATTTAAAGTAAGTGTTTAAAATCTCTTCACCCTCATCAAAGTACTCTCCACCTTCAGGCTCTCTTCACATAGTCCACACTTCACATAGTCCACACAAGTAAACACTTGCACGTGCGTTCTGAACTCTCCCAGCACCAAAAAGCACACACAGCTGAGGATTAAAATGAGATCAAGCAGTCTGGCTGGCATAGGGGAAAGTAGGTCAGTTTTCTCTTAGTGTCACACAATAACATAGAAGTTTTAAATTCTTCTCACTTCTCATCACCCAACTTCAGGCACGTGCATCTAAGCTGGTCACCTCAAGCTCCCTTTACAGTTACCACAAAGGAACAGGAACCTGCATAGAATCATAGAATCA
>VZTU01034941.1:7560-21891 GCA_013400835.1 Zapornia atra
AGGCAGATCCACACTCCCAGCCAATTTAGTGTCATCTGCAAACTTACTGAGGGTGCACTCAATGCCCTCATCCAGGTCATCAATAAAGATATTGAAGAGGACAGGCCCCAGCACTGACCCCTGGGGAACACCACTTGTGACCGGTCGCCAGCTGGATTTAACTCCATTTACTACCACTCTCTGAGCCCGGCCCTCCAGCCAGCTCCTTACCCAGCCAAGGGTGTACCCATCCAAGCCACGGGCTGCCAGTTTCTGCAGGAGAATACCGTGGGAGACAGTGTCAAAGGCTTTGCTGAAGTCTAGGTAGACCACATCAACAGCCTTTCCCTCATCCAGCAGATGGGTCACTAGATCATAGAAGGAGATCAGGTTGGTCAAACAGGACCTGCCCTTCATGAACCCATGCTGGCTAGGCCTGATCCCCTGGCCATCCCGCACATGCCGCATGATCTCCCTCAAGACTAGCTGTTCCATAACCTTCCCTGGAACCGAGGTCAGGCTAACAGGCCTGTAGTTCCCCGGATCCTCCTTACAGCCTTTCTTGAAAATGGGAGTCACATTGGCGAGCCGCCAGTCTTCTGGGACCTCACCAGTCAACAAGGAGAGCTGATAGATAACGGAAAGGGGCTCGGCTACCACCTCTGCCAGTTCCCTCAGCACTCTCGGGTGGATCTTGTCCGGCCCCATGGACTTGTGGCAGTCCAGTTGCCAAAGCAGGGTCCCCAGGACAGGTCACACAGGTCGGCGTCCAGACGTGGCAGGAATCTCTCCAGAGAAGGAGACTCCACACCCCCTGGGCAGCCTGTCCCAGGGCTCCCTCACCCTCACCAGGAAGAAGTTCTTCCCCACATCGGTGTGGAACCCCCTGTGCTCCAACTTGAGCCCATCACCCCTTGTCCTGTCCCCACAGACACTGAGAAGAGGCTGCCCATGTCCCCCTGTGCCCCACCCTTCAGCTATTGATACCCATTGATCAGATCCCCTCTCAGGCTGCTTCTGTCCAGGCTGAACAGCCCCAGCTCACTCAGTCGGCTGTGTATCTGCCCGTACAAGCGGATGCATCTCCCTGTTCCCGAATGGCAGTGGCGGCAGCTCTTGGGTTTGATTTTCATTCTCCTCTCCCACAACAGGGACATTTCTGGGCACTTTGCCAAAAGAGATTTAATTAAAAGCTACTCTGCTCTCAGTTCTTTAAGTAACTTGGTTACCAGCTCGTAAGTAAGGAGGTGAAAGGAATTTCATATAAAACTGGTTTCTGGTGGGTCTACAGACTTGGCAACGGTTAAATTTTCATTATTTATTTATTTTTCATAGGGATTGTAAGGGACCTCCAGAGATCATGGGGTCCAACCCCCTGCCAAAGCAGGGTCCCTAGGATAGGTCACACAGGTCGGTGTATATCCAGAATATCTCCAGAGAAGGAGACTCCACACCCCCTGGGCAGCCTGTCCCAGGGCTCCCTCACCCTCACTGGGAAGAAGTTCTTCCCCAGGTTGGTGTGGAACTCCCTGTGCTCCAACTTGAGGCCATCACCCCCTGTCCTGTCCCCACAGACACTGAGAAGAGAAGAGGCTGCCCATGTCTCAGCATGTCCCACACTTTGGATATTGATACCCATTGATCAGATCCCCTCTCAGGCTTCTCTCCAGGCTGAACAGCCCCAGCTCACTCAGCCTTTCCTCACAGGGGAGATGCTCCAGGCCTTTCATCATCTCCACGTCTCTCCTCTGGACTCTCTCCAGGAGATCCCTGTCCCTTTGATCCCAGAGAGCCCAGAACTGGACACAACACTCCAGGTGGGGCCTGACCAGGGTAGAGGGGGAGGATGCCCTCCTTTGACCTGCTGGCCACACTCCTCTTGATGCACCCCAGGATCCCATTGGTCTCTTAGGCCCCCAGGGCATACTGCTGGCTCAGGGCCAATCTGTCATCCACCATGACCCCCAGGTCCTTCTCTGCAGAGCACCTCTCCAGCAGCTCCCCCCCAGCTCTCCGGCCTGTCCAGGAGAGACAGCGCAGTGTCCTGTGTGTCAGCCACTCCTCCCAGCTTTGGAGCATAAGCAGAGCTGCTGAGGGTAGACACTATTCCCTAATCAAGGTCATCAATGAAGATGTTAAACAAGACCAGACCCAACACCAATCCCTGGGGAACACCACTAGTTACAGGTCTCCAGCCAGCCTCTCCTCCACTGATCACCACCCTCTGAGCTAGGCCTGACTGAATCTGGAGCACAGAGACAGCTGGCAGCGTGGTTCGCTTTGGTAGCTTGGAGAGGTAAAGGACAGAAGACAACTGAAAGAGAAACACCCCAAGTGAATGGAGTATTCTGCACATTAATGGTGGACAAATGCAATTTCTTTTGGTTTACCATTCAGCAAAGCTGCTTTCTTCTCAGTACTGCCAAAGTGATCCATTCGTGTGTTGAAGCCTGGTATCAGAAAGAAGGGAAAGAAAGGGATCCTGAACTTAAAGTACACCTCCTGTACTCCAAGAGATACACACTGATGGAGTGTACAAACAGTTCTCAGGGCTAATAAGCTGGAGTAGTGGGGCCATGTGAACCTCATGAGGTTCAACAAAGACAAGTGCCGGGTCCTGCACCTGGGTCAGGGAAATCCCTGTCATCAATCCAGGCTGGGAGATGCTGTGCTGGAGAGCAGCCCTGCACAGAAGGACTTGGGGGTGCTGATGGGTGAGAAGCTCAACATGAGCTGACAACACGTGCTCACAGCCCAGAAGCCAACCCCATCCTGGGCTGCATCAAAAGGAGCGTGGGCAGCAGGTCCAGGGAGGGGATTCTGCCCCTCTGCTCCAATCTCCTGAGACCCCACCTGGAGTGCTGGGTGCAGCTCTGGGGTCCCCAACATAAGAAGGACATAGGACTGTTGGAACAGAGGAGGCCACAAAGATGATGAGAGGGCTGGAGCAGCTCTCCTGTGAAGCCAGGCTGAGAGAGTTGGGCTGGGTCAGCCTGGAGAAGAGAAGGCTCTGGGGAGATCTTACAGCAGCTTCCAGACCCTGAAGGGGCTACAGGAAAGCTGGGGAGGGACTTTGTAGAAGGGCAGGGAGTGACAGGATGAGAGGGGATGGGTTTAAATTGGAAGGTGGGAGATTTAGATTGGATATTGGGAAGAAATTCTTCATTGTGAGGGTGGTGAGGCCCTGGCACAGGTTTCAATTCTAACTCCAACTAAAGGGAAAACAGATAATACCACGAGTGCTGAATTGGACACACGTGCACAGAAGAACCTCAGATGTTCTCCTGCCTTTACTGGAAGATACTTTATCAACAGGCTGAACACCTACACTTAAAACTGCAGCTTTAACCAGAAAACTCAGAAAAAACACTGAATATATCTAAACAATTGAACAAATGCAGGACCTATCCCTGCATCTCACAGTGCCAAGTACACAGGGTGAGAGCATCAACCAGCCAGGCTACACTCCTGCTTGCAACAAGTCTAAATTCCAGTGATGCTTCCTCAGCAGATCCTAATCCTGCCAGGACTCATCATGGCATTTCATGGTCCTGGACCTGGATAAACTGTAAGAACAATCGGGGAGAAACTTTGTGAAACAGGATATTAGAAATGGGTTGAAAGAGTAAACCTGTT
Organism: Zapornia atra; assembly: GCA_013400835.1. NCBI lineage: Eukaryota > Metazoa > Chordata > Aves > Gruiformes > Rallidae > Zapornia > Zapornia atra. The sequence goes on from VZTU01034941.1 coordinate 11,176, forward strand.
TATTCCCATTACGTGCAACACTGTGAGGTTTGGAGTTGGTGGGATTTCACAGCTTGATTAGTCTAAATGACCTTTATGAAGAAACCACCATCACCATTTACTAAAATGTTTTGTAAAGGATTTTATTTTTAACCCCTGCCCTTGATTCAATCTTTGCTATATTTAATATATTCATTGGGGAGTGATGCCTCACTTCACAGCTCACCAAAAAGAGCACAAGTAGCAGGAACTGAAAAATATCTCAGGAGGTTGATTTCAACATTACTGTGACTTCTTAAGGCTTCAGAGAGGTGGGGGAAACCCTCCTTAGATAAGCCATGCACACTTGCAAAACAAGCACAGATACAGGTTTTCTTTAGATTGAAGAGCTCAATTTACAAACCATAGAACCACAGAACACTTTGGGTTGGAAGGGACCTCAAAGCCCATCTAGTTCCACACCCCTGCCATGGGCAGGGACACCCTCACTAGACCAGGGTGCCCCCAAAGCCCATCCAACCTGGCCTTGAACACCTCCAGGGATGGGGCTTCCACAGCCTCTCTGGGCACCCTGTGCCAGGGCCTCACCCACTCAGAGTAAAGAATTTCTTCCTAGTCTAACCTACCCCTGCCCTCTGTCAGCTTGGAGCCATCAGCCCTCATCCTGTCCCTGCACTCCCTGGTGCCCAGCCCCTTTCCTAATTTCCTTTAGGAGTGCTTTAAGTGTTGGTTGGCCTCAATTAGGTCCCCCCAGAGCCTTCTCTTCTCCAGGCTGAAGCAGCCCAACTCTCTCAGCCTGGCTTCACAGCACAGGTGCTCCAGCCCTCTTGTCGTCTCGGTGCCCTCCTCAGGACTCGCTCTAACAGCTCCGTGTGTTTCAAGTACCGGGGACCCCTGAGCTGGAGGCAGTGCTCAGGAGGGGTCTCACAAGAGCAGAGCAGAGCAGAGCAGAGGGGCAGAACCCCCCCACCTCAAGACCTGCTGGCCATGCTGTTCTTAGTGCAGCCCAGAACACAGTTGGCCTTCTGAGCTGCCAGCACACACTGCCAGCTCGTGTTGAGCTTGTCATCAATAAGCAGACCCCACAGAAGAACCCTCCCCATTTCTCACCACAGAACTTTTAAAGACACTAAGGAGTCAGAGCACAAGCGTGAAGGTCAGAGTGAAACAGGTCACTGGTTCCAAGCTCCAAAGCAGAGGGATGGCGAAAGCTCCAGCCATGGACAGGACTTTGTGCTGGGACTCAGCAGTAACATCTGATTATCAGCAGCCTGCAGAAGGTGAGGGGCAAGGAGCTGACAACATCTGCTGACCAGAGTTATTCAGAGCAGTAAGGGCTGGTATCTAGAACTGGAAAAGGATTTTAATGAGGTTGAGTCACAGGGTAACAAAATGAAGTGAAATTCAATAGAAATCGATGTAAAGAGATGAAGACAAGGAGAAAACCAATGTATCCTGGGTTGACCATTTCCATGCAGGGCCAAGAAAAGAAGACTAAGAGGGGATAGGGCAAGGGGCAATGGGCTCAAGCTGTGCCAGGGCAGGGTCAGCTCAGAGGGGAGGGAAAAGTTCTTCCCTGGCCGAGTTGTGGGGCTGTGGCACAGGCTGCCCAGGGAGGGGGCTGAGTCCCCACCCCTGGGGGTGTTTAACAGAGGGGAGATGAGGTGCTGAGAGATCTGGGTCAGCACAGGACAGGGACGGTTGGACTCCATGAGCTTAAAGGGCTTTTCCAACCTTGTCATTCTGTTTGCTACTCCCTTGCTGATGTTTGTTGTGGTTGGTTGATGAAGGCACAGAACACCCTGAGGGCCTTGTGCATGTGCTTGGAAAATGTACCTGAACACAACTTAGATCTAAACACCATTGTTGAAAGAATCACTGAAGTCTTATTCACTGATATTTGTCGTTTGTAAATTAAAATTTAATTAGGTACTAAGATGGATGCTTCCTCATTAAAGCCTAACAGATCAGTCATCTTCACATACTGACCTAGGACTCCATTCTCTGTCACAGAATGATGGGGGTTAGAAGGGACCTTGAAAGATGGTCTAGTCCAACCCCCCTGCCACAGCAGGATCACCCAGACTAAATCACACAGGAATGCATCCAGGATCACAGAGTTTGAATGTCTCCAGAGAAGGAGACTCCCCAACCTCTCTGGGCAGCCTGGCCCAGGGCTCTGTCACCCTCACAGGGACAAAGTTCCTCCTGACATTCCCATGGAACTTCCTCTGCTCCAGCTGCACCCGCTGCCCCTTGTCCTGTGGCTGCCCCCCCTGAGCAGAGCCTGGCTCCAGCCTCCTGACTCTCACCCTGTCCATATCGATAGACATTGATGGGGTCACCCCTCAGTCTCCTCTTCTCCAGGCTGAAGAGGCCCAGCTCCCTCAGCCTCTCCTCATAAGAAGGATGCTTTGCTCCATCATCTTGGTGATGGACTCTTCCAAGTAGTTAATATGACACACTGACAGATGAATCAAGTGAAAAACAATGGTGGGCAATGTTCAAGAGTGGGACACATGAAAATATCACCAAAAAACCAGAATCCATCTGGTCAAAAATGTCTATTAAATAGTGTTTTCTTCTGAGGAACAGCATCTCTATGTACATTTATCTTCTCTGATACTCCAGCATTTTATAAAAAAGACCATCAGTGGGTCAGAAGTTTTCTGTCTTAAGACATGAGGTTTATGGGTGGGTTGATTAGAAAGGCTTTTTCTTCATTAATGTTGCACTTTCTCCATGGAATTAACCTGCTTTTTGGTGTTAGAACCATAAGCAAACTGCTGCTTTCTAAATACAGAATATTGATCATTTTCAAAGCTCATTTATAAATTTAATCTCTGCATTTGACACTGGGCCTGTATTACTGCTAAATCCAATTCCTCATCCATCATGCCATCAGCCTTAGGAAGTTTTCCCTCCCCAGTTTGAGTTCTCTCCTCCTTTTCATAGAATCAGAAGAATGCTTTGGGCTGGAAGGGACCTCAAAGATTCTCTAGTTCCCATCCCCTGCCATGGGCAGGGACACCTTCACCAGATCAAATTGCCCAAAGCCTCATCCTGTCAAGGTTACCCCTCATCCTATCACTCCATGCCCTCAGGAACAGCTTTTCTATAAGCACCTTTCAGGGACTGGAAGGCTGCTGTAAGGTCCCCTCAGAGCCTTCTCTTCTCCAGCTTGAACCAGCCCAACTCTCTCAGCCTATATATTTATTTATTGATGAGAAATCACTCTAAATAAACATCTTTATTCCTCCCTCTCTGTTTTCCTGGGGAATATCATACGTGGTTGGAATGTTTGTACCCACATGATGCCAGGTACACCTGGAGCCTGAACCCTTTCCTTGGCTTCTCAGACTCAACAGACTTTCCATTTTTCAGGAGAGGATCTGTACCTCTTTCTGCTCACTGCCCAATGTGGACATCATACATATTGATGACCTTGTTTGGTCCTTTAAGCCACGATGCTGCCTAATCCATCACCAGAACTTACTGGCTCCAGAAAGAAACCACCTGCTTGATCCTACCTTCATATTATATTCTCCTATAGCCAAACACCATTCAAAACACCAGGATATCAAGAAGAGGTTGAAGAAAATGAAGTGTAAGACTTTAGGAGCTATTCATGCCATTCTTTCCAACAGAGCATGGAGAATCAGTGGCCGTGAACGCTACAAAGACCTGATCTGCTCCATTTCATAAATGGTTAAGGAGACTATTGTCAATTTTAGAATAACTTGTAGAGACAAGTTTGACAAATCAGGTGTTATAATGGGATTATTGATACCATTCTGTGCTTGTCACACTTCAACCTCGGAGTTCCCCTTGCCCTTTCTCAGTGCAGAGCGAGCAGCTCGTTAGTATTCCCCCTATTAAATATCCATTTAACATTTCATAGAATATACTTGGCCTGGGACAAAAGCTATGGGGCTCCTTGTGACATCCCAAACAATATTACCAGTGACCTTCTCTCTTTGTGTAGATTTTGCATTCAGTTGTTCTTGGTGTACTCCTGCTTCTCTGGGGGAACACGTGTGGGTGCTTAAAGCTGGGGGAAAGAAGGGCAGGTATCTCATTTAGGTCTCATTTTGCTGCTCTGTTCTCTTCTATCTGATGGCAACAAAACCACCTCACACCGAAATAGTCATCCATTCCAGAAGAATTTTCAAAGGCAGCCTTTTAAAAAATGTTAAGCTATCTCCTGGACTTTTTTTATGGAATTCTTTAGGTTAAAATAATATTTCTCTAAGAACAGAGGTGGACTGTCAGCTTCTGTTTGCAGTGAAAACATCTAGGCCCTTATAAAGGGCTTGCTAAGCTTCGACTGACGCTGTTCCTACAAAGCAAGCCCTTCAGAAAGAACCTACATCACTTTTTGCAAGCCAGTTTCTCTTAGCCTGCTTTTAGCCTTTATTTTTCTTTCCAATTACTGTGCTCAGAAGCATCCACTGCCTGGAATTCTGATCCCTGGACTTGCTCTCCTTTCAGATGAAAAACTTCATTCTTAACCCCCATTTTTCCTTGGCCTTTCAGTTTTAGTGAACCAGGCAGTGTGTATCTCAGCCTGTGGAGTTATCCAGGAGCTCCTTCTGTGAGCATCACTGTTTTCTCTCCTGTAGGTTGTGTGTGTTGGGGTTTTGGGGTCATTCCAGCTTTTTTTTGGGAGATGTTCAGTCCAAATACTCATCCTTCCCAGTATCTGCTGTTCTCTTGCCTGTGATTTAGGAGGACAGGCTGGTCACAACTCACTGCTTGAAAAAGAAACCCAGTGGAAACTTTGGGCCTTTTAAGTAGGAGAAATACCAGAGCTGAGTCGTAGCCACCTGATCATCTCTATGGCCTCTTCTGATTCAATCTTTGCTATATTTAATAATTCAGAAATGAGGCCTCACTTGGTGCCTTACCAAAAAGAGCACAAATAGCAGGAACTGAGAAAGATTTCAGAAGGCTGATTTCAACATTACTATGACTTCTTAAGGATTGAGAGACAGGGGAAACACCCCCCCTTAGATAAGCCAGACACACTTGCAAAGCAAGTAGAAAGGCCTCAATTTATTAACCATAGAATCATAGAATGGCCTGGGTTGGAAGGGACCCCAAGGATCAGAGAGTTCCAACACCCTGCCACAGGGAGGGCAATCACAGAACGGTTCGGGTTGGAAGGGACCTCAAAGCCCATCTAGTTCCAACCCACTGCCATGGGCAGGGACACCCTCACTAGACCAGGTTGCCCCCAAAGCCCATCCAACCTGGCCTTGAACACCTCCAGGGATGGGGCTTCCACAGCCTCTCTGGGTACCCTGTGCCAGGGCCTCACCCCCCTCAGAGTAAAGAATTTCTTCCTAATGTCTGACTGAACCCTGCCCTCTGTCAGCTTGGAGCCATCAGCCCTTGTCCTGTCCCTGCACTCCCTGGTGCCCAGCCCCTCTCCCACTCTCCTGTTGGACCCCTTTAAGGATTCGGCTGCAATTAGCTCTCCCTGGAGCCTTCTCTTCTCCAGGCTGACCCAGCCCAACTCTCTCATCCTGGCTTCACAGCAGAGCTGCTCCAGCCCCTGATCATCTCCATGGCCTCCCCAGGACTCACTCCAACAGCTCTGTGTCTTTCCTGTCCTGGGGACCCCTGAGCTGGAGGCAGCACTGCAGGGGGGTCTCATGAGAGCAGAGCAGAGGGGCAGAACCACCCCCAGACCTGCTGGCCACACTGTTCTTGGCGCAGCCCAGGACACAGTTGTTGGTAGACATTATGATTTGTTCCTTTATCCTTTGTGACAAAAACCTGTTTGATTGCACCTTCTACACAATAACTAGAATGGTTTTGGGCCACATCTGGGTGACTCCTCCTACTTGAAGTTGCAATATTATTCTTCCCATATTTCTCAGCTCACGATACCTCAGTTTTCCTGAGGATAAAGTCTCTCTTGGTTTAATTAAATTAAAAAAGCAGCTCATTTAACCTGCTGTGCAACAGTTCAACTACACAAATGTGTCTGTGTGCTGTAAAAATTCTTGTCTGTGCTGTTAGAGGAGTGGCCTCTTATCCTTTCACTTCTAGAATGATCCCTGACCCTGATGATCCGGATTTTACTCTTGCCACGTAGCAGTTTATGAGATGGATGTAAGGTAAACTGGGCAGACCTTCCTGGCTACCAAAGCTGTTTGTCTTAGACCAAGGATTACTTTAAAGGGTACAGTAGATGTCTTCTTAACTATTTTTAAAAACTATGCTCCCTTCTTCCCCTTCCAGCCCTGGAAGTTACATTTTCAGAGCTGTACAAACCAGAACATGGTGACAGCCAAAGGAAAAAACAGAAACAGAGAGAGAATGTTGAAGTCCACTCTACTGTAAATGATTATTCAGTTTAAGACCCTCTATACACAGTAATTGACTTGTTGAGTTTCATACAGATAAAAGGTCTTTTATCAGCCAGTCACAGAATCATAGACTCATAGAATGGCATGGGTTGGAAAGGACCCCAAGGATCACAGAGCTACAACTCCCTTGCCACAGGCAGGGCCACCAACCTCCAGGCCTGGAGCTACACAAGGTGGCCCAGGGCCCCATCCAACCTGGCCTTGAACCCCCCCAGGGATGGGGCACCCACCCCCTCTCTGGGCAGCCTGTTCCAGCCCCTCACCACTCTCTCTGCAAAGAACTTCCCCCCAATATCTCATCTAACCCTTCCCTCCTCCAGCTTCACTCCATCCCCCTTGTCCTGCCAGTCTCTGCCCTTTAACAAGCTGATTCCCCTCCTGTTTCTCTGCTCCCTTCAGGGGCTGGAAGGCTGCAATGAGGTCCCCCCACAACCTTCTCTTCTCTAGGCTGAGCAAGGGTAGGGGTAGGACGCCCTCAGCTCCCTCAGCTGCTCCTGATAACCAAGAGGACGAAACAGTCACACAAAACAAGAATTTGAGTTGCTCTGCAAAACAGGAAAGTTCAAACAAAATGTGTTCTCATCCAGTTCTTCAGGCTTGCATCAATCACACGTGTTGTAAAGTGCTTCAGGAGTAAGAGATGCCCACAGGCATCTGTTGGAGCTGGAAGGTGGAGGGCAAGAACAATCCCCAGATTGTCCTGTGCTTCACGTGCCAGTGGTGGCATGGAGATCAGCCAGAGACATCATATCCCAGAAAGCACCGGCTACTTGTGAAGACTCTACATCCCCCCTACTTTCTAGGATTAATAGAAGAACCTAATTTTCCCCACTTTTTCCTCTCAAAAACCTGCTCAGGTTGTTATTTGATTCACAAAGCTGACAGGAAGAAGCACAGAAGGTCTATAAGCAAACCTGCTGATGTTTCCTATAGAAATACCAACAGTGGAAAAGGCAGATAATTCACTTAAGACCTTGGATTATCAAGATTAAAGAGGCTGTTCTCTCTGTACAGGTAAGAAATGGACTCTCCTAAATCAAAGAGGTGCCACACAAACCTAAACCCTCTGGATAAGAAGTTGGAGAAAGGCACAATCACTCCAGGTTCCGATGCCGAGAGTTCATAGCTCTGGCTTGGGAGAAGAATATTCCCCAGTGATGGAGGAGAAAAAGGTGTTTATTCATGTTTAGTTTTAAAAAGATCATAAAAATTATTAAAATTTATCAATAGCTATGCAGTGCTATTGATAAAATGGGCTGAAGCTACCTCAAATCTATAGAGTAATGCATGTGGACCAGGTTCAGGTTAGAAATGGTTGGGCATTGGAACGGATTGCCCAGGGAGGTGGCGGAGTCACCATCCCTTGGGGTGTTCAAGGAAAGGATGAGGTACTTAGGGACATGGTTCAGTGAGTAACAGAGGTGGTAGGGGGGCAGTTGGACTAGATGATCTTGGAGATCTTTTCCAACATTAATGATTCTGTGAAATAAGGAGACATTTCTCCGCAGGAAGAGTGGTTGGGCATTGGAACGGGTCTGCCCAGGGAGGTGGTGGAGTCCCCATCCCTCAGGGTGTCCAAGGAAAGGTTGGATGAGGTCCTGAGGGATGGGGGTTAGTGAGTGATAGAGGTGGCAGGGGGATGGTTGGACTAGATGATCTTAGAGATCTTTTCCAACCTTAATGACTCTGTGACCTCAAGCCTCCAACAACAATTTATGCAGCCACCATGAGCTGGGCTGGATGGGCCTTTCTATAAAAAGATGGAAAGCAGTTAAAGATACCAAAAATCTCAAGAAAAGGATTATATGGAGAAAAATCAGACTTTTGAAGGGGTTTTGGGGGGTTTTCTTTAAGAATTTTTCTTCTACTGTAAAATAAAGAGGAATTATAAAGCCAACAGCAGCAAACATGAAGCAAGATCCTGTATGGAGAAAGATTTCACTCAAACTTTTTCCTAGTATTTCCCACAGAAAGACTGGAAAGGCAATAAATACACAGCCAGAATAGAAAGGAATTTTCTCTCTTCCAAATTAACTGCCCTCAAGTACAGCCAGATACAGCAACCATTCACCTGTAGGGAAGTCCTGTAGGGAAGTATCTACGTAGTTTCCTTATTTACTACAAGGGGAAGTTTCTCTGTGGAGAAATTGTGAAACAAGAGGCAAGTTGCTTCAAAGGATAAACCTGAGAGAAAACTGTGAATGTGCTAATCACCAACTAAACCACTCCACACATGATCTGGAGTATAGAAATCAACCCTTCACAGAGTCACAAGGTTGGAAAAGATCATAGAATCATAGAATGGTCTGGGTTGGAAGGGACCCCAAGGATCATAGAGCTCCAACCCCCCTGCCACAGGCAGGGCCACCAGCCTCCAGGCCTGGAGCTACACAAGGTTGCCCAGGGCCCCATCCAACCTGGCCCTGAACACCTCCAGGGATGGGGCATCCACCCCCTCTCTGGGCAGCCTGTGCCAGCCCCTCACCACTCTCTCTGCAAAGAACTTCCCCCCAATCTCTCCTCTAACCCTTCCCTCCTCCAGCTTCACTCCACCCCCCTTGTCCTGCCAGTCTCTGCCCTTTAACAAGCTGATTCCCCTCCTGTTTCTCTGCTCCATTCAGGGACTGGAAGGCTGCAATGACGTCCCCTGGCAGCCTCCTCTTCTCCAGGCTGACCCAGCCCAGCTCCCTCAGCCTCTCTTCATAGGGGAGCTGCTCCAGCCCTCTGATCATCTCCATGGCTTCTCTGACCCCTCTCCAACAGTCCCACATCTTTCTTGTATTGGGGCCCCAGCTCTGGACACAGGACTCCAGATGGGGCCTTCTGAGGGCAGAGCAGAGAGGGACAATCCCCTCCTTGTCCCTGCTGCCACCCCTCTGCTGATGGAGCCCAGGATCCCATCACCCTTCCGAGCTGCAAGAGCACACTGCTGGCTTATGTGGAGTTTCTCATCCCCCATGACACCCAGGCCCTTCTCAGCAGGGCTGCTCTCCAGGAGCTCTTCTCCCAGGCTGTAAATATGTCTGAGATTCCCCCAGCCCAAGTGCAACACCTCACACTTCCCAGTGTTGAACCTCATTAGGTTCACCCAGGCCCACCTTTCCAGCCTGTCAGGATCCCTCTGGATGGCTTCCTTTCCCTTCTATTGTGTCAACCATTCCCGTCCTAAGCTAAACCTTATCTCTAAGTACCCCATCTACCCTTTTTATCATTAGATAAAATAGTTAAAAATCCACCTTCCCTCCCCCTGATGTAATTCCACAGGTGTTCTGAGAACAACCAGGCCATGCCCAATGTCATCGATTTCAGCCATGAGACAAACGACTTCAATATCCCAGAAATACTCTAGAGGGAGATTTCCCACAGTAGTAAATCTTCTATCAGCCTCAAAGGAAGAAACAAACACGCTTAAGTTCTTCAGGTACCAAAACAGGCTACTGAGCAGGCAACCTAGGGCTGTTTCTTGTTTGTCCCTAAGTCAGGGACCCACCCTTAAACTCTACAATCTCTTCCTGCTCCCTCTCTAAGGCCACGGGAACCTTCTGTATCCTTTGGGATGAAAAAAAGGGGGACAAAATCCTAACAACATTCTGTGCAGACTACACAATGAAGTCATGGTTGTTAGATATCCAAGGTGGGTGCCTCAAACTTGGTTTAGTGACAGCCCAGGGATTAGAGAGCTTCTGACTCCGAGGGGAGACTTGGTTTCGCTCTGCTTGGTTTCTTTTTCCCTCTCCATTCCCTAAGGGGATGTTTGCCAAGCTGCAGTTCTTCTGCCACGTGGGACCTCGGAATGGATGCGGGTGACTCGCGGTCAGCGCTGAAACGCGGCGGCAGAGCTCTGGAGCACCCTGCCCAAGCCGCACAGAAGGATGTCGCTGTTCCCATGGAGGCTCCACCATCCTCCTGCTCTTACCCCTGAACACAGCGACACAGCAATAAAATGATGGCTTTGCAAATGAGAAGCACTGGAATTTCTATGGGAAAAACTGGAGTAAAGCAGATGTAGATGAGTATTCCCTGGAGTGTTGTGTCCAGTTCTGGGCTCCCTGGGATCAAAGGGACAGGGATCTCCTGGAGAGAGTCCAGAGGAGGGACATGGAGATGATGAAAGGCCTGGAGCATCTCCCCTGGGAGGAAAGGCTGAGTGAGCTGGGGCTGTTCAGCTTGGAGACAAGAAGCCTGAGGGAGATCTGATCAATGGTTATCAATAGCTGAAGGGTGGGACACAGGGGGACATAGGCAGCCTCTTCTCAGTGTCTGTGGGGACAGGACAAGGGGTGATGGCCTCGCGTTGGAGCACAGGGAGTTCCACACCGATGTGGGGGAGAACTTCTTGAAAGAGCTGGGCTTGTTCAGC
>VZTU01034942.1:0-19385 GCA_013400835.1 Zapornia atra
TGGGGGGCGAAAAAACCCGACTGAAAGAATCAAACCCGTACCCCGCTCTTAATATAGCGAGCTTAGTATGGGCTGTCAGCAAGGGAGAATTTCTAGCAACGATTTCAGTATTTTATAGCTTAGAAATAAATGTTTTGCCGGTAGATTAAATAGTTGGGAATCAGACCCAGCCCGCAGAGAAGCCGTAGAATTGATTAAGGAATCGAAGACCCACTTGGGGAGACCGGAGGGGATTTGGTTTGGCCTCGGGAACAGTCACGGGAATCGACTTTGCCCGACTTCTCCCACAGTTAAAATGTAGTTGGATTGTCGGCACCTTAAAACCAGAAACGAAAAATCCCGTTGCTGGGCTCTGGCATGGCTGTGGTGGGAGGCTCAGGACAAAGGAAGGCCAGCCACCATCCACCGAGGGTGATTTAGGAATAATTAAATCAATCCTGCACGATGCAGGAAGGGTGGATTAAAAGATGCCCCAGTGAAAGCTTAGCAGGATGCGAGATGGAAGGAGACCGGCTATCCCAGGAGATGCCCCGCTATGCGTGCAACAGGCGGCTTGGTTTGTAGGGCTCATACCAAACCCAGGCTCCCTCCCTAGGCAAATGCTCCCAGTTTGGCTGCTCTGGAGTAAATATGGGTACGTTTTCTTTGTGGGCTGGGTGAAAACACAGCAGGGGCTGGTGTACAGGTCACAGTCTGGATGAGAGAAAGTAAACAAAATTCAGATTCGTTTTATTTCCAGTTCTAGACAGAAACAGACCTGAAACAACCAGCTGTAGCTGTATATCCCGTACTAAGGGGCGAAGACCTCTCGTTATACCAAGAAAGGACTGAGCGATGCAAACCGAAGGGCTGCCAATAGCTGCAGGGTAGGAGCGCCAAAAGGGACAGCGGATTGCGTGGGGCAGAAGGGACAGGGGCGACCCGGGGAGGAGAGCTAAAGGGGACAACTTCGGCTGGATGTCAGGCACAGCCCTGCCGCGGTCCCGGCGCTCTCGTTGGCGGGTGGAGGGGAATGCTTGGAATCTGAACTGGATCGAAACCGGAATCATTTTGCCTGTGATCCCAGAGAGAGAGAGAAAAAAACCCAACCCCACAAACCCAAAACCAAAACCCACGAGTTAACGTGCCTCTGCTGTCCCCAGAGTTCACGGATTCGTTGGAGCTAAAGGAGAACTGTTTGAAAAGAGGATGGATTTAGGAGTGAATTTCAAGAAGGGTCTGATTGCAGGCAGGTCCCTCGCATTTGCATGCTGCTTTTGTTAGTAACGTTATCGATCCGGTGGAATCCTTTCGATTCAGAACAGCGGAGGATATTTCTGAGCATTTCTGTTTATGCTCTCAGGAATTGTTGGGCTTTTCTGAAATTCAGTTGCATTTTAGAAAAAGACTTTTTTTTTTTTCTTTTCCCTTCCCCACCCCCTGTCCTTTCCCCTTCTGGGAGCTGCACATTTCTTAGTTTGATAAGATATATTGTATGGCTACTTCAAACAAAGGCTGCCATTCGTTGTCGGAGGGGTTTGGGGTGGGGTGGTTTGGTGGGGTTTTTGCTTTTGGAGAGTTGCTAGTTTTTAATCAAAGATTGCGTTTTGTGTCCTGGGAGGGTTGGAAAGGGGGAGTTTAACCCTCGGGTGAGTGGAGGTGGTCCGAGCCCCCTCACCCATCCCCTGGAGAAGGGCTTTCATCTGTCTCGGCTTTCCAGCTGCTGATTTTTCAATTTGGTTGTCCCGAGCTGAGAACTGGCTGAGCGGAGGCGGGTTGGGCTGCTGCCCGCCCAGGGCGGTCCAGGAGGATTTCCAGAGGATAATGGGGTAATGCAAACTGGCAGGGAGAAGCTAATGGGATATCGGAGTGGAAGCAACCGGGGTAAAGGCAGAGGAAAGGAGCTGGCACCGGCTCTCGTGGGGAAGGGCTGGTGAAAAGCGTGGGGAGCATAGTGGATAAAACCTGTGGAGGATTCAGCCGAGGACTGGGGCTCCAGGGAAGGATTATTTGCCCGTGGAGATTGAAAAGGCTAAGGACCAGCAGCTGGGGAAGGGCTCAGCACCTCTCCAGACGGGATGCTGCTTTATCTCAGTGTGACTATCGAAGGGTTAAGAAACCTCTGGATGCAAGAGAAGGAAGGGGAGGGGGTGGTTTTAAGACAGGTCATGGGTGGGTGTGCTGTATGCGGCGGGGGAGGGTTAGTGACACCCCCAGGATCTGGGGCAGCAGAATCTGAGATGTAAGAGCAGCTGCCATCACTGGCTGGCTGCGGGTGCTCGTTGCTGGGAAGGGACCGTCTCCCGAGGCAAGTCCCTAAAAGGGAAGGTGATTTGTAACTGTTTAAAGCGCCGTCTTCTGGCATTTTCTGGGTCTCCTTTCACCCTGGCACCTGACCTTTTGTGCACAGAAACAGGAGATGGGGGGAGGAAAGCTACATGTTGGCAGGTTACCCAGGTTTCCATAGCTTCTGTGTCCATTTCTCTAACTCTTCATCATCTTTGCTGCTTCTTATGTTTTTTGATCAAAGAGTTTTACTCCCCTCAGGACAATCTTCACATCCTACCAACTGGAGGAGCTGGAAAAGGCCTTCAACGAGGCCCACTATCCTGATGTATATGCTAGAGAGATGTTGGCCATGAAAACAGAGTTGCCAGAAGACAGGATACAGGTAATCCTCTCTCTCGGGCCCCTTTATCCTGCCCCTCTCAGCTGTGTTCATCCCTTACTGAAGAAAAGGTAGTGGCATGGGAAGGCTGACATTGCTCTGAATAAACCTCCCAAGGGTCTCTGCTCCCCTTCTCTTGGTGGGTAGGCAGCCAGATCAGCTGTTGTTGGCAGATTTGTGTTTGGTGTCTGTATGTCGACATGTGCTCTGTGTGGTGGGGCTGTATCAGTCATCCGGGGGGGGTGTGTGTAACAGAGGGAATCCTAAATCATTGAAAGGGGAACTGGTGCACCAGGAAAGACTCTGGCATTTGGAGGTCTTGGTATAGGCAAGAAGAGAGCATCCCAGAGGCTGGGTTTGGGTGGGCAGTTTGGGAGAGAGTGGGAGAGCTCACCTCTGGTGCTTTGGGCACAGGAGGATGCACGGGGATGTTGTGGGCAGCATGTACCCCTGTGGGTAATAAGACCAGTGAGGTGTCCACACGACCTCTGCACGTTCACTGCATTTGCCTCCTGGAGTGAAGCTCCCCTAGAAGTTTCAGGGGATGTATTTTAGTGTTTGGGGGTTAATTGTCTGACAGTCCCATTGTGCCACGGCGAGGAAGGAGAACGGAGCTGAGCAGAGCCTTGCTGCTGTGGGGTGAATCCTCTGGCAGTAAGGAGCAGCCTGAGCCTCAGGGCTGTGCCAGCATTACAGCCAGTGTGCAAGCAAGTGTTACAGCCCAAAAAGCCAATAAGGCTTAAAGCTGCTGTGTACAGCCTGGGAGGCACCATGTGTTTGGGAAGACCATGCACAAGGGTGGGTTCCAGCAGGTTCTGCTCCCTCCCTCCTCCCCATTGCCCTGCTCCTGCACAAGGCTGTGGTGGCCAAACCTTGAACCCATTTTTTCTGGTGCAGGTGATGTTTCTTGGCTGGCTGGGGATTAAACTGGCCTGGTTCCCTGCACAGTGTCAGTGTCTGCCTCTGTGATTGGCGCATAGCAGTTTCTCCAAGAGGCATTGCCCTGAATGCTGCGTGGTGTTGGGAGGGTCCTGATTTCCCTGGTTCCTCCTTCTGCTCCGTCCCTCCTGCATGCTCAGCATGGACTGGTATGGTCCTTCAGCCTCTGCTCTTTCTTGGCTAAAGAGATGGACCAGCAGGCTGCTCCCTCAGGGGTTTTAGAAGGTGGCTCAGCAGAAATTTAGCAAGATAATGCTGATGCTGGAAGCTGCTGAGGCATTACCGTGTGCAGGAACAGGGAGATATTCCCAAACAAAACTGCAGCCATTTATCCCTCAGCCATGAGCCCTCCTTGCCACCCTCCTTGCCACCCTCATTCTTGTGCTCAATCAAGAGTGACATTTTTATTAAAGCAAGTGTTGCTTCTTACCCTGTTGTGCTGGCAGGACTCCTGCTGTCCTAACAGCTTGTAGACAACCCTCCACAGTAGAAGCCCTGACAGGGCTTCTATCAGTCCTCAGAAATAATGTCCCACCATCTGAAATCCTGCCTGACACATTAGGATTTTGTCCTGGTTCTTTGTCCCTAGAGAGAATGAGTTGAATGGAGGGTTGCTTCTTCACTTGTGACCCTGTAGGACATCAAGTCAAGAGGAGAGAGACCTGTTGGGAGTTTGGTGTTGCCTGTACTCACCATCTGATACTGGGCTGGAAAGAAGATCTTTTGCTTTTCCATAAAGGGCCTTTTGAAGGAAGAGGTTCATCTAGTGGCAGACTGTATGTTGAACTGCAGAGGCACCATTTCTCTGGCCAGAGCTGAGGGCTTTTCTCTATGGGTCAGATGGAAGGAGCTGGACACTGCATGTATTGCTTCTGCAACGTGAGCATCCTTCTAATGCTGAGACTCTGCATCTTACCTGATTTGGAATTGAAATAGTGGCTAACATGTCTTATCTGTCACTGACTGCTGCCAGCATGTCATTCTGCAGCTGTCTAATGAACAACTGCTTGCTCTGCCTGCATTGCAGCGTTCTTAAACCTAGGAGTGCTCCTTCCTGTGACCCTTCTGCCCTGTAGATCAAGTTAGACTTGGACAGCAGAAACACCCTGTAGTGTGGCTGTTCTGAACATCAGGTGTTGCTAATGGCACATGTATCCCAGGAGACACTGCTTGTGAGGAACAATTTTGCTCATCATGAAAGAAGAGATCATGAGAAACAGCCCAATTTCTGTGGCATCTCTTGTGATGGGAGCATGAGCACTGTGCTGGGGTGAGCACTGGCAGGATGTAGGGGTCCCAAGCATCACTGATCTTTCCAGTGGGTCAGCACCTGGTTGTTCCTTACCACATATTCCATAAAGTTTCCTTGTCCATACCTTTTTTGCTGTGTCACAAGCCATGACAAGATAATTCCCAACCTTGGTCCTGCTTCTTGATGTTTCATGATCTTTTTTCAACCTTAGCCCCTTTTGTAGGAGCCTAATTCTTTCCCCCTTGTTATGATTCAATAAATCTAAACTATTTCTTCACCTGGATGTCCCTTCTGCTTTTCATCATCACTTGAGCAGTGTGAAGATCTTTTCTTAAATCATTCTTCACAAATCACATGCTAGCCTCTTAATGGTGTGGGGGTTCTTCTGTGAAGCCCATCCTGCCAGTCAGCCTTGCTGAGGATAGGGGTCCACATGCCTACAGCTGCATGCCAGATGTGTTCACATCACTTCAGCTGGACTTCTGGTCTCCTTGCTTCCATATATTTTTTTTCCTGCTTATTTAGTTCAGTTACTTCAAGTTCTTTTTCCAAACAGTCTCCTTTTTATCCTCAGGATTTCCCCTTCAGTGTTCTGGGTTTCATATGGCATTTCATTAACTTTGCTAACAAGCATAACAACCACCCTACCAGCTCTGACACTGGCAAGAGGTGGATGTTAGAGAAGAGTATGAGAGCAGGGCAGCTACCAAGTGATACTTACTGTACACTTTGACAGTCCCCCAGGAATATGAACACCTGTAAATGCCTTCATATCCCACAGAAAGATGGTCTGAAGCAGAACTGCAGGAGTGAAGTAAATCTTGCTTTGAATATATTAGCATCACTTAATGCCCCTTGGAAGAGAGAGAGAGCTGACAATCACTCTTTGTCCCCTCCTTCATAATATTTATAATTCCATGTTCCTGTATTATTTTTTCCCTTGCATGAGTTTCTAACTGCTCCAGGGAGCTCTGTAGTTTTGCATTTTCATTGTAGCTTGCAGTTCCTCCCATCTTTCAACATTGTTCTCTCCCTCTTGTAGGTCATTAATGAAAGTGTTTTCTAAAATTGTTGTGGACTTTCACAGCTTTTCATGTGGGTTTCCACTAGATCCACCCCTAAGAGTGATAGCTACTCCTTCTTTTCATTCATGGACTTATTTCTCAGGAGGTAGTAGTCAAAGAGAAACTAAATCACCTCTGAAATCCAATATGAAAGTGAAATTCAAAGAGTGCAATTGAGAAAGTGATACATAGGAACTGCTTGCATGCAAAGCCTTCAGCAGAGCAGTACAAATAGCCATCAGAGGCCAAGAAAGTTATTGGTTTGAGAGAATGCTGAATTCATGGAAAAATATTCAAATCTTCCATTTAAAGAGCAGATGAAGGGGGGTGTTTTTCAAGGCAGAGCTCTTCCACACTGCCTGCATCTTCCTCCCGTATGGTGCTGGCTGCTCCTAGAAGGATCAGGAGGATCCTCCTGTCGGGCAGCATGGGAAAAGCATTTCATTCTCCTAGTGAGACACTTTGCACAAGCCAGGCTGGGGGTCACTGTGGCCATTTAGCAGGATCTGTGAAAAATACAACGTCAATCAGTTTATTTGAAAGATATTCAGAAGAGTTGAAGGGCTGCTATTAGAATAAAGCCAGAGCATTCTGTACAATCCAGGTGAGGTAAGTAGATCCCTGCAAGGGAGTATGGCCTATTAATAGTAGTATTGCCTATTAACAGGCAACTTCAAGCATTCAAAATGACCTCAAGCTGACAAGTCTTCTGACACCTGCCTTAAATCAGTGCTTTTCTCATAACAGATGCTCTTAAGTGTGATGTGTAAGCTTTAGATAAGTTATCCCTCTTGAATCTATTGATATGTGACAGTTCCAAACTTGAAGCACCAGTGTCTACAGTATTAAAGTTGAGTCATGGTTTGATTTGGGATTATTGAAATGACTGTGTATGTTTGCCATCAGTCTCCTGCTGATCAAACAAATCCATTACTCAGTTCACTATTTAAAAGAGAAAAGAGATAAAAAAGATCCTGACCATCATTGTGGGGACACTAGGCTCCCCTTTTAAGGGAAATAATCAATTAAAAAAATAAAAGTGCTTAAAATTTTGTCAGTTTGTTGTTGGTAAATGGTTGTGTGGGAATTATGTAGGGGAAGAATTTTGGGACAAATAAAATTGCTCACGTAAGCAAAAGGAACCCCAAGGACATGCTGGTGCCATGTGTGAGGAGTGAGGGTTGGCTGTGTGTCTAGCAAGATTTGTCAGGCAGCTAGGTGGTCAGTTCTGACTAAAACCAGAAGAAAGCCAACTGAATCTAATTGAAAATGTATTGGGTTAACTGCTATTGGATGAACACATGTCAGTACCACTGCAGCCCTTCTGGAGCTGAATGGGGATGGAGGAATTGGGAGGGACAGTCATTTGGAGGGACTACATTCATACCAAGAGTACTTTTCCATAAAAAAGCTTCCCTTGCTTCAGTCTTGCAAAAATGTTCTGTGTTTAGAGGTGAAGGTACCCTGGAAAGGCCTGAGGAACCTGCACTGTGCTGGGCAGGAGCTCAGCACTGAACCTGCAGAGTCCCCTCAAGAAACCTGACAGAAAGTGGGAAGGAAAGGTTGGCTGTATGCAGCTTGAGCAGCCCTGGCTTCTCCTCCTCCCCACAGCTTTTCCTGCTTGTGGCAGAACGTTGAGTTGCCCAGGGTGTAAGTGTGGGGTGGGGATGAGGGCTCCGTGCTGACCTTCCTCCTGCCTGGAACAGCTGCCAAGGGATTTTTTCAAGTGCTGTGCAAAGTAGGGGTGTTGGCATTGGTTTTTCTAAGCCTGTGCTTGTCAGCCTCTGTAAGTGAGGGCTTGTCCTTGCTAAAACTTTGGGTGAGCCTCACACTTAGAAGAGAGAAAGGCACAGTGCTGGTGGGTTCCCACCTGCATCTCTATACGGCACATTCACAGAGCTGGAGGAAAATTACCAGGCTATTAGGGTGGTTGGAGGAAGATTACCAAGGTGATGGAGGAGCTGAAAGCATTGCTGCTGTGTGAGACAGGCAGCCATTTCAACATCTTACCTTTTTTTAAGAACCCTGCAAGAAGTTAATCATGAGAGAGAGCTGAACAGCTAGTGCCTGGCTACCTTTGCCAATAATTCCTGAGTGCTGGGGCAAGCCACAGCAGTGCCATACCAGATAAGTGTCATTAACTTCCCCTATGCTTTTGGAAATGTAGGAAGTGTACAAGGGAGAGTAATAAAACTAATCAAACTTACTGGCTTGGTGAGAATATTATTATGAGTGTTCCTCGTGGCGTATGGTGCATCTCTGCCTCCATGTCTTTAATTGGTATGTGAGGGGTTCATCCACTTTGCTGCCTCTTCAATAACATGCTTGTTTAGTTGATCTAAATTCATATTAATTTCCATTTTTCAATTAAGAGTTGTTTAATTTGGCCCTTTCAGCAATGGAGTGTTTTCATTACCCTTTATCTACGTCCTGTTTTCAGTCCATGTGCTAGAACTTCGTTTACAAGTTAATTACCATAGCTGCAAACAGAGGGGCTGGGTGATGGCAAGAGCAGGGGCCTTCCTGAAAGGATTACTGGCTGAAAAATCTTGCACCCCAGGCCTTTGCATGGAGGAAGGAAATGTGGCAGGAGACAGGCAGGGAAATGAAGGGCTGGGAACACCTATTCGGCTTCCCATGAAGTGGGGACTCTGCTGCTTGTTGCTAGACCACACAGGTTACCTGTCCAGCTTGTGGGATGTACCCTGCTACACCTGGGGATGTAGGTGCAGTTTAAAGGTGTTTATACCCCCATCTCTACACTAAAAGAGTTACAGATATTTTGTATACCCAGGTCCTGCTTGATTCCCCCAGTGTGCAGTCCCTGAGTTGCTTCAGCCACTGACCAATTTTCTAAATGGGACAGAAAAGGAAATAAACCCAAACTTGCCTGTCCTTGTCTTCTGCTCTGTTCCTTGCAAGATGTTTATGGCTGTCACAGCAGAAGGAACAGTGTGATTTTGGTGTGCTCTTCCACAGTACCAGGAGACCAGGGGGGGCTTTGGAGTGGCATCTCCTTCCTTGCTCTGTATTTTAGAAACACCATCACCAAGGGTCAGATCCTTCAAGTGCTGGAGGGCTCCCTGCAAGAGGAAATACAGGCAGGCAACAAGATATGCCATAGCCCATTTCTGTGAACTGCCTTGGTAAAACCTTTCTCTATCACAGCCAGGAGAATGAGGAATGGCTCTGTAGGCTCAACACCAGGCTGTGACAACTCCTTCCCATGTTTATCCCTCTGTTTCCTTAACAGTGGTAGGTTAAGGGTACTGCTTCTCAGAGTTAGCTTAGGCACTACAGTTCCTTGTCCACGTAAGCTCCTCTGGAAATGCTACCCTAAATCTCTGTGCTGGGAACAGGTGCATTCATGCCTCCTTTTACTGATGAACTTTCTTTTCTCTCATCTGATACCACTGCAGTTTTTTCACAACTATTTAAAAAGAAATTTTAGAAATTGGGCAGCCCAGCAAGCTCAATAGTTAATTCCCCTCCAGCCTTAGGCTGCCTGGCAGAGGGGCCAGCTGATAGTTGTGAGCTCAGCTTTTCCTTTAATGACCTTTTATTATAAAGTTTTCCTCCTTTCCTGACTTTGAATAGAGATTTTTTTTTAACAGTTCAATAACACAGGCACTTTAGAGACACTGTTAATTTACTCTTCCCTTTATTTCTTAATGGATCTATTTTTCTCTATAGCGTTTCTCTTTTACCCTAATAGATCTCAACAAGTTCTTCTGATTCTCCTCTGGCAGCATGAACTTCCTCTGCCTCTTCATTGCTGTTCTTTGTGGGTGTTCTGTGAGCCAGGTTTTGCACAGGCTTTTGCAGCATTGAGTAGTCTAGATCTTAAGAAACATGCAGGTGACCTTGATCTCTGCACATGTGAGGCTGGGCAGGTCCTTCTGTGGAGCAGAAAAGAGGAACTGAGTTGGAGAACAAATTGTTGTGACAATACCCTGCAGCAAAGGTGGCTTCTGGAGACCAACTTCATCAGAGACTGTGAGAGGTCATTGGGTGCTCTTCTGTCTGACCACAGAATCACAGAACATTAGGAGTTGGAAGGGACCTTGAAAGATCAAATAGTCCAACCCCCTGCCAGAGCAGGATGACCTAGACTAAATGGCACAGGAACACATCCAGGCAGGTTTTGAATGTCTCCAGAGGAGACTCCACAGCCTCTCTGGGCAGCCTGTGCCAGTGCTCCATCACCCTCACAGTGAAAAAGTTCCTCCTTATATTCACATGGAACTTCCTATGTTCCAGCTTGCACCCATTGCCTCTTGTCCTATCGCTGGCCATTGCTGAGAAAAGCCTGTCTCCATCCTCCTTAACCTTGCCTTTTAGATATTTAGAAACATTAATAAGGTCATCTCTCAGTCTCCTCTTCTCCAGGCTGAATGGGCCCAGCTCCTTTAGCCTCTCCTCATAGGGAAGGGGTTCCACTCCTTTACTCATCTTGGTGGCCCTGCACTGGACTCTTTCAAGGAGTTCTCTGTCCTTCTTGAACGGAGGGGCCCAGAACTGGACACAATATTCCAGGTGTGGTCTTACCAGGGCAGAGTAGAGGGGGAGAAGAACCTCTCTTGACTTACTGTTCTGAGAGGCATTGCCCTGGGAGCAGCAGAAGCTGATCAGTTTAGGGCCTGCCTGGTGTGAGAGCACAGTTCACTCCCTGCCTTCTGTTTCAGTGGGTTTCTGTTAGGCCCCTGACTGCCTGAGCAAAGGCAGAGCTGAACCTCTGGCTGTAGTCATTAAGGTTTCCTGCTGCAGGTTTCTCTCTGGATTCATAGCAAAGGACTGCAAGTGAAGCATTGCTTGTACCTGGTAACCATCCTGTGACTTCCATGAAGGCCCATGGCATGTGTGTTGCACATTCATAAACACGGGGATGAGGTCCCCTCCCTGGGCCAGAAGTAACCTGTGCACTGATTCCTGCCTGGCTGCTGGAGCTGACCTGCTACAATGTGGGTAAGCAGCAGCAGGTTGGCAGGCTGGTGCCCCCAGGCTGCCCACCCACGCCTCGGGGAAGCTCTGGCTCACCTGGAGCTGCTGGGCCCACAGGGTATGCCACTGTGGGAAACACCTTCTCATCTGGGCTATGCTTTCCTCTCTAAAGGCACTAGGCTCATCTGGAGGAAGGCTGAATTGGGAGTGTTGTTGGGAAAGAACTCCTTGGAAGGATGGAGCCAACCCATCCATGTAAATGTCTGTGACAATTAGCTGTGCTGGTTGCTGCTCTTTACCCAGATGTGCCAGTGATGTCTGTTCCAAGAGAAGAGGAGGAACAGAGTACTCCAGAACACAGCACTGCAGAGGCCCCAGCTGGAGTCCTGTGTCCAGAGCGGGGGCCCCCAATACAAGAGAGATGTGGAACTGTTGGAGAGGGGTCAGAGGAGCCACGAGGATGATGAGAGGGCTGGAGCTCCTGCCCTACAAAGAGAGGCTGAGGGAGCTGGGCTGGGTCAGCCTGGAGAAGAGAAGGCTGCGGGGGGACCTCATTGCAGCCTGCCAGTCCCTGAAGGGAGCTTATAAGCAGGAGGGGATTCAACTTTTCAAAGGAGCAGATAATGGCAGGACAAGGGGGAATGGATTAAAGCTAAAGGAAGGAAGGGTTAGATTAGATCTTAGGGGGAAGTTTTTTCCAGAGAGAGTGGTGAGGGGCTGGAACAGGCTGCCCAGAGAAGTAGTGGATGCCCCGTCCCTGGCAGTGTTCAAGGCCAGGTTGGATGGGGCCCTGGGCAACCTTGTGTAGCTCCAGGCCTGCGGGTGGTGTCCCTGCCTGTGGCAGGGGGGTTGGAGCTCTCTGATCCTTGGGGTTCCTTCCAACCCAGACCATTCTATGATTCTATGATAACTTGTTTTGTGTCCATCAGATGTTTCTGATATCTCTACATCCCTTTGTGTCTTTGGCTTCACTGCCATCCTTCCAACTCAGAGTCCCCCATGACTGTGATTACAGCACCCTGCCATTTGTTAGTTATCAGGTAACTTGCTGAGCTAATATGATGACCATGATCAAGGCTTTGGTGGCTAAGTGACAACTGAGGGCAGGTCCCTGCCTGGGAGATCTTAACTTGGGTGGACTACACGTGGGGAATACCTGGGAATGTTCTGGTGAGCTTGGACACGCTGTGCTGGTGCAAACAGCATCTGTGAGCAGGTCACGGTGTTGCCAGCCTCTCCAGGTCCCACCATTAGCTGTGCCTGATCTGGTGACACTGCCTGCAGGCACCAGTGGCACAGCAGCAGCCAGTGCCTGGAGCATGAGTGTTCTGCTGCTGTAAGGTGTCATGTGAAAACTCCTGGAGTCATGAGTTACCCAAAGGAGGTTCAGGGTGCACAGAGCTGAGCAACATGTAGAGCCAGGAGTAGACATGTGGTAGGAGTAGAGCGTTGAAGGGCCACTCCAGTGCAGCCAACATAACTGCCAGTCCTGACCTCTGGGGTGGTGGTCAGGGGACAGACTGCTGTAATAGCACGTACATTTTGGCTGGATGTGATACTGTCACTCAGTGCCCTAGCCCTGTGCTAGTTTAGCTGAGAGGAGACCCAAGCTTGGCTGAAGTCATGTCTTTACTCGACAGGGATGACTGCCATCTCACAGGGCATCTCAGGATGTCTGGTTGGCTGTGTTAGCTGCACAGGTTGGACACAACTCCAGCCATTACCAGGAAGGGCTCTTGCTATGCTGTGTATGGGAATTGCTCCTTCTAATGTGATGTCAGAAAGCTCTTTCCCTGTGTTTACTAAGAGGAGGTATGATGAGTCCTGCGATCAGCCATGCAGCCCATGTGCAACCTTTACTGTGCTCATTTAGCTTCATACCCACTTTACACCAGCCATAGAAAGTGATGTCACCATAAACAGTGCCAATAATTTTGACATTACCTTTGAAAAGACAGAAATAAAGCTTTTCCAGGCTTACACAAGTGGTGCAGTCTCCAACAGCAGCCTGGGAGCAGGAAGCTTTTCTGGGGTGGTCACTGCAGACAAGGGATTTGGGGAAGCCCTGTGACTCAGTCAGACCTTACACTCTTGTAGCAATTCATTAGGAAGGCAAGGAAGCCATCCAGAGGGATCTGGACAGGCTGGAAAGATGGGCCCAGGTGAGGTTCAACACTGCCAAGTGTCAGGGGCTGCACTTGGGCTGGAAGAATCCCAGCCATAGATACAGACTGGGAGAAGAGCTCCTGGAGAGCAGCCCTGCTGAGAAGGACTTGGGGATTGTGGTGGGTGAGAAACTGAACATGAGCCAGCAGTGGCTCTTGCAGCTCGCAAGGCCAATGGGATCCTGGGCTCCATCAGCAGAGGGGTGGCAGCAGGGACAGGGAGGGGATTGTCCCTCTCTGCTCTGCCCTCGGGAGGCCCCAGCTGGAGTCCTGTGTCCAGAGCTGGGGCCCCCAATACAAGAGAGATGTGGGACTGTTGGAGAGGGGTCAGAGGAGCCACGAGGATGGTCAGAGGGCTGGAGCACCTGCCCTACAAAGAGAGGCTGAGGGAGCTGGGCTTGTTCAGCCTGGAGAAGAGAAGGCTGTGGGGGGACCTCATTGCAGCCTGCCAGTCCCTGAAGGGAGCTTATAAGCAGGAGGGGATTCAACTTTTTAAAAGGGCAGATAATGGCAGGACAAGGGGGAATGGATTAAAGCTAAAGGAAGGAAGGGTTAGATTAGATCTTAGGGGGAAGTTTCTTACAGAGAGAGTGGTGAGGGGCTGGAACAGGCTGCCCAGAGAAGTAGTGGATGCCCCGTCCCTGGCAGTGTTCAAGGCCAGGTTGGATGGGGCCCTGGGCAACCTTGTGTAGCTCCAGGCCTGAGGTTGGTGTCCCTGCCTGTGGCAGGGGGGTTGGAGCTCTATGATCCTTGGGGTCCCTTCCAACCCATGCCACTCTATGATTCTAAAGCCCCAGAACCTATGTGTATGGGCTCCCTGGCACATGCTGTGAGGAATATATGAGGCCATTCTTTGCAGGGCTCACATCCTCAGACTGAACCCACCCAGGACCACCAGCCCTGTCCTGTATAAGGGTAAGGACACCACTGAGGAGGTTTTAATTTTGACTGCTCTCACTGTAGAGTCTTCTGTTGGAAAGGAAGAAGGTAGAAAGGGAGATGTGTGGTTGTCAGAAGGAACTGAGTGCTGAGATGGCAGCAGGGCCCCAGGCATGGAGGTGAGCTGAAGGTGTTCCCTGGTCTGTAGCTGGACCCACCGAAGTGGGGAAGTGACAGGTATGGTGTTGGGTTTGGTATGGTATGGATTTTAGGAGCAGTGTTCTGTTTTGAGGGGGATAGCAGGCTTGACCAGGTTTCTTTAGTCCAGGAGAGGGGAAACTGGTATGCTGGCTGAGGTGTGAAAAGCTCACTCTGAGAAACAGAGCTTCTCTGTGCCAGTGGTTTGCTGTGTATACAGTGAGGTGACAGGATCAGTCCAGAGCAGCTTGGTGGGGAAAGGGACATGAGCAACTACAGGATGTTGGTGTAGGGGTCTGGATGTTCTCCATGCCACGGGGGGAAGAGATCTGGTGAGTGACCATGAGAAGTTCAGCTTCTGCACAGTTCAGCCTGAGATGGCTGGATCCTTGGAGAAGAGCTTGGTGTTGTATGGACATGAAGGTGTTAAGTCAGAAAGCTATCAGCACCATCATGTCAGGTGGGACCATGAGAGCAGATTACAACCCATGACAATGCACAGGACAAGTCCAGAAAGCTCCTAGGCTGCCTGCCTGGGCAGGACAGGGTTTCTCTTCTGTGTCCTCACTTGAAGACTCAGAATCAGACATGGCTTCTTTGTGGGGCCTGTGCAGAGCAACAGTTCAGCCACGAAGCTGAAGGTTTGTGTCAGGGAACTGTCAGAGAGCAAAGCAGATGTGCCTGTTAGTCCGTGGGTGGGGGGAGATGGTCCTGGTGTCGCAGCTGGTGGGGGCACCTGGGATTTTGTCCCTTCCCTTAGTTGCTGGTTTGCCACCAAACGTGTGTGGCTGGCTCCCTGCAGCCTGGCAAAGGTGTGTGCTGGTGGGGTGAGTGCTGGTGTGTCTGCATGTCCGTGTGTCTGGACATGTATTTGCCTGTGGCCATCTAGTGGACATGACAGCGTGCACTGCTTCGGGCTGGGACCACCTTGTGATCCTTCAAGCTCAAAGGCTCCTGCTGGAATGCTATCTCAAAGGCAGTACGTGAGATTTGGTGCAGGAAAGTTTCCCCATTATCTATCCCTGTTTTCCTTTAAGAGATGAGGAATGCTTAAGCAGGGGAAATTGCCTTTTTTTTTTTTTTCATTAGAAAAACAAAAAAAGGCCACTCCCAGTTCTCCTGGGTGCCCCAGGTGGAAAGTAGCAGCCAAGAAAATGAGGGTAAGCAGTGAAAATTTCAGGTTGAAACAATACAGGAGCAATCCACAGGAACACCCTTGATGCCTTAAAATATCCCTGTGCTAATTCAGATTCCTGGCTCATGGCCAACCTCAGGGAGATTTCTCTTTAGCAGACAAGGTTTCAGGAGCTGATTAGGTAAACAAACTAACTAATATGATGAATGTGGATAACAAGGACACATTGAGTCTCATGTCCCTTTGCAAAATGAGAGATTCCTCCGATTCCAATTTGCTCTTCTGCCTCATCAATAATCCAAAGATGTATTGGTCATCATTTGTGATTCAGAGGAGGAACCTGGTAAGAATAACCTTGCCAGTCTGGACTCCAAAACACCACAGCCCTGTGGTTGTGCACACAGAGTGTCTCAACTTGGGCTCCATCAGCAGAGGGGTGGCAGCAGGGACAGGGAGGGGATTGTCCCTCTCTGCTCTGCCCTGTGAGGCCCCATCTGGAGTCCTGTGTCCAGAGCTGGGGCCCCCAATACAAGAGAGATGTGGAACTGTTGGAGAGGGGTCAGAGGAGCCACGAAGATGATCAGAGGGCTGGAGCACCTGCCCTACAAAGAGAGGCTGAGGGAGCTGGGCTGGTTCAGCCTGGAGAAGAGAAGGCTGTGGGGGGACCTCATTGCAGCCTGCCAGTCCCTGAAGGGAGCTTATAAGCAGGANGTGGATGCCCCGTCCCTGGCAGTGTTCAAGGCCAGGTTGGATGGGGCCCTGGGCAACTTTGTGTAGCTCCAGGCCTGAGGTTGGTGTCCCTGCCTGTGGCAGGGGGGTTGGAGCTCTCTGATCCTTGGGGTCCCTTCCAACCCAGACCATTCTATGATTCTATGATTCTATGAACTTCTATTGGTTTGGGGGCACCAAGGGTGGGAGTTAGGTGCCAATGACAGTTTAGAAACATCCCCATTGATAAGGCTTTGCAATACTGCTGATTTTGGTAAGGGGGCCTCAGGTGGACAAGCACATGGAGCAAGGATCCAGGAAATGATACTCAAGGTGCTGAAATTTTCTGCTCTCTTGGTTCATAGGCTGTGGCTGCTCCTGGAGGAGAGCGTGTCAGTATGATGTGCCCAGTGGGGTTAGAGACTGTGTGAGGCTCAGCACGGACCACATCAGAGTGACTGAGTCTATGGGCAGATCCTCTCTGGGAGAGGTATTATGTTACTGCCTGCTTCAATGTGGAGTCTCAGAAGCAACCCAGGAGGAGGCTTTGGGCTGCATGCATGAGCTGAACCTAGATGGTAATGTGCCTGGTGGACAGGAAGATAAACCTATCCTCAATTTGGAAGGGTCAGGTTCCTGGGACAAGCTTCCCATGTTTCCCAGAGGGTGTTCATGTGCTGATAAAAGGCCATAAATCATCTTAAGATGTAGCACATTGGCCTGCAAGAAACTTCTGTGCATCAGATTGTGATAGATTTGTACAAACATCTGATGTGCTTCAGTGTAAAACCCATCAGGAGTGTTCACCACTGTCTGTGAAGTGTGGAAGCACAAACACAGCATTTTCACTGTGCCCTGGGCTGTACAACAGAGAACCTGATGAAAGAAAGTGAGAAGGAAGGTGTGTGGTACACAGCCACAGCAATAAAGCATTTTGCAAAATTGAGCAGAGCCAGGTGATGGGAAGGGACAAGAGGAAACATGGACAAACCTAAATGCTGCTTGAGGCAGACTGGATTTTACAGGATTTTATAGGTGTAGAGTAGACATCTCCAAGCAAAGACAGCAAGCAGCCAAAGAAGACAGAGAATACCAAAAACTATGAGTAAATAGAAGTGTAAGGATCTTTCTCCAGGAAAAGTGAGGTGCCAATAATCAAAAATAGCAAGCTGTGGCTGGTGTATGAGCACAGCCAAAAATACCACAGACTTACTAAAACTGGTGTGTAATTCAGCTCAGAATAAAGGCACAGAAAAAATGTAGTGACCCATCAAGAAATTTGAAGAAAGCAGTAAGATCTCCCAGAAAAAAAAAGTCCCACTGATAGAGCCATCTGAATGAGGGCAAAATCCCAAAAGCAGACCATGGGGAATGATTCTGCTGGTCAGAAACAGCATGAGGACTGTGGAAGTCTCCCCTCCCTGGGGATGGACTTGTGGCAGAGGGTCTTGACTGGGGTCTGATCCCAGCACTATTCAGTATTGAGCATCATCCCTGAGATGCATTTATGCCTGAGATGAAGATATGGCTCCTGGTTTTAAAGCAAGATGGTCAGTCCTCCCCATTTTTGTTCTGCTAGAAATCCTGGGGTGCCAAACTTCCCTTTTTCCTTATCAAAACAGGATGAAGGAAAAAAAGAGGAAATTCCCATCAAATGACCAAAATTGGTTTGGGAAAGCTCAGAATGATGTTACTGAGGTGTTGGTGTCATTTTGATTTTCCCATTTGGCTTTAAAGCATAGATTTTTCATATCTTAGGCAGCCAAGATTAAAATACAGCATTCAGAAGAAAGCCATAGATAATTTTGATTATGCTTCCACTGGCTGGACACAGTTTTTTTCCTGTGTGATTGAATCAGCATTTTTTGATTGAAAATTTTCCACCAGCTCTAGTCAAAATTGGGCTGCCAGCTGGCAAGGCTTCTGCTGGCTCCTGCATTTTCATGGCCCTTCCATGGGAAAGGGGATGCTCCAGGACAGGAGGTTTAATGGCAGTGGGCAGCACTGGGGTGGGCTGAGAACCTGGCCAGGGAGAAGGGCAGGGGAGCATGAGGCATGGGGGAAGCTGTCTAGGGCATCGAGGCAGGAGGGTGGGGAAAGGGAGAGGTGGTAAAAGCATCAGTGAAGAAACACCTGGATAACAGGGGGTTGAGGAGAGTTTACAAAGTTTCCCACTTGGTACCTGATGGAAAAACCTGCTCCTGATGAGAGCCCAAGTGTGGCAACTGCTGGCAGAAACGGCTGTGCAGAGCTGGCCCTGAAAGCTGCTCTGGGCACATGGGAAGGAGTCGCTGCAGCCCCAAGCCAAGGCAGATGTGCAGTGCTGGCCCTTGTGCAGGAATTCCTTCCTTGAAGCCATGGGAAAGAGAGAGGAGCTCTGTGGTGAGGGGTGCAACTGAACTGGTTTATCCAGGGCAGGATCCCTCTCCTGGAGCCAGTGGGTGGAGCTGGCCCCTTGCAGCATGGAGGTGGCAGGGTGCCTGCCCCACCGCTCTGGCCTAGTAGGTGAGGAGGAACCATGGAGGTCTGGGAGCCAGTCCCCTCGGGCTCTGCTCTCGGGACTCTGGCAGTGGGAGGAGCGTGTGGCCTGGAGTGAGGGACCACACCATCATCCTGCAGACCAGAGCAAAGCCTTGTGTCACACAGGTGTGGAGGGGCAGGCAGAGAGAGGAAGCTGTGCTCTCCCGAGGGTTCCTGCTCAGGCTCTGGTGGATTTGCAGCCATCACAGCCCAGGGGTTACATACCAGCAGTGTGGAAGTGTAAACCAGACTGTTTATCATGCAGAGGAGGTGACATGCGGTGAAGCAGCCTGGCTGTAAAATCCCCCCCTGACATGCACACAGCGTCTTCTTCTGGGAGAAGCTGGGATCACAGCTGCTGGGACCACCACCCCACCCACCCCTGCCTCCTGCGGGCCTAGACTCCCAGTAACGGCCTGGGCTGGCTGTCACCAGCACCCACCCTACAGCTCGGGCAGCTCCCCTCTGCACAGGTAGAAGAGGCGAGTGTGTCTTGCCAGCTGAGAACAGGACAACACTCTGCAGCACCGGACTCTTAGTCCCCACAGGCTAAGAGTGTGTGTGGGGGGGAAGTCTACCTCATCCCTCAGCACTCCCCACTGCAGCCTGAACTCCCCCCCGTGGTGGTGGGGAGAAGAGAGGGTTAAGCTGTCAGCTCTGTAATGTTAAACAGGTGTCAAAGGCACCTCCATATATCTGCAGATTGGAATCAAATTCTTTGCAGTATAAAAAGATAAATTACCCAGGCGATTCCCGCCTCATCCCACTCATCAGCCCAGCGCCAGACGGCAAGCCATTTTTTTTTTTAATGTGCTAACGACCTAATCAAGCAATCAAGTCGGAGAAGATTGCAGAGTGACCCCGAGCATCCATCTGCCAGCCAGACCCCACCATTCATTTCCATTCTGCCTGGACTTTCTGGGAAAGGGAGGGGTGG
>VZTU01034942.1:29021-47921 GCA_013400835.1 Zapornia atra
AGAGGGCTGGAGCAGCTGCCCTACAAAGAGAGGCTGAGGGAGCTGGGCTGGTTCAGCCTGGAGAAGAGAAGGCTGCGGTGGGACCTCATTGCAGCCTGCCAGTCCCTGAAGGGAGCTTATAAGCAGGAGGGGATTCAACTTTTTAAAAGGGCAGATAATGGCAGGACAAGGGGGAATGGACTAAAGCTAAAGGAAGGAAGGGTTAGATTAGATCTTAGGGGGAAGTTTTTTACAGAGAGAGTGGTGAGGGGCTGGAACAGGCTGCCCAGAGAGGTGGTGGATGCCCCATCCCTGGCAGTGTTCAAGGCCAGGTTGGATGGGGCCCTGGGCAACCTTGTGTAGCTCCAGGCCTGAGGTTGGTGGCCCTGCCTGTGGCAGGGGGGTTGGAGCTCTCTGATCCTTGGGGTCCCTTCCAACCCATGCCATTCTATGATTCTATGATTCTATGAGCCTTCAGCCCATGGGATGGATTGGTTCTCTCCTTCATCCAAGAAACTGAAGGGCTGGGATAGAGTCTCCTGTGAGGGGATGTAACACAAGCAGGAATGAATGGGCAAAAAAGATGCAGAGGGAGAGAGAGGGAGAGGCCAGGGCCATGATAGAGCCAGGCTGCAGTGAGACCAATAGAGGGGGACAGAGCTGCTCCTGCACTGCTTTTGCCTTCTGCAGCCCAGTCGGAGACAGTGATCACGGTGAACCAAGGGCTGAGAGGTGGCAAGGTTATTGAGCTAAAAAAGACAGTGCAACAGGCTGTGAAGCAATGCCCTGGAGTGAAACGGGTCCTGGTTTCCATGAGGACTGACAGCAAGGTTCCCATGACAGCCCTGGATGTGCCACTGGAGGAGGTGAGAGGCCATCTGCTGCTTTCTCTGGGTAATGTGTCCACACTGGGAGCAGGGATGGAGGGTGGAGAGAGGGTACTGGCTGGCCAGGACAGTTTTTCTGTCATTGACACAATCTGAAGACATTGTTCTGCAGCAGCAATAGCAGCTGGAGCTGCACACAGGTTTAGGAGACTCCCAGAAGCCATCAGAGAGGTAACTACCTGGTGGGTCTGCCCACAGCACCAGCCCTGTGCTGTCAGGGGCAGGCAGTGCAAACCAGGGCTCGTGGCAGGATGGACCAGGGACCAGACACACCTCATCCATGGGCTGACACACTCTGACCACAGCCTTGGGCTGCCACTGCACTGCCACACACCACTCTGCTGTTGGACCTGGCACCCTCTGTGAGTGCTGCTGGCAGCTGGTGTCTGAGGAAGCAGGCAGTGACGTGTGCCTGTTGTTCACAGCATGCAGGATTAGCATGTCAGGAAGGCCAGGCTGCCAGCCTGGAGCAGTTTCTGAAGAGGTGAGTCCCTGGGGTGCATCTCTGTTACCTCCCTGAAGCTGCACAGGGGTCTCCCTGCTTCTGCTCATCCCACCTGCAAGCAAACAGCACTAGAAAGGCTTCCTGGAAGACTTCTGTGCCAGCCACAGCAGTAACAGCATAAAAATAGCTGCCTCTTACTCAGCAGGTCTGCTCTGGCTGAGGAGAGCATTTACCAGCTCAGAAAGGCAGAGGAGAGCTCAGGCTGGGGAGCAAGGGGAGCGGAGGTGCAGTGGGGGGAGCAGGGTGGCACAGCTGCATGGAGGGAAGAGGCTTGGGGAAGAGGCGCATGAGTGGGTGTAGGGACGACACAGAGAAGCCTGTGAGACCCCAACAGAGAACTGCTGTGCTCTCTGCTGCAGGAAATGCTGAAGGAGGATGCATGCTGTGAGCCTGCTGCCATGGACAGCGAGGATATGTTGTTCCTTCTCTACACATCAGGCAGCACGGGCAAACCCAAGGGTTTGGTTCATTCCCAAGCTGGTTACTTGCTGTTTGCTGCTCTCACACACAAGGTAATGGATCCCAGCCACAGAGCACTCAGGAGCTGGCAGCTCCCAAGCAGCCCAGGGAATGGGTGTGCTGCCTTATTGCACCATAAGCTCATCTTTATCCAGAGCCAAATCTCTGAGAAGCCATCCTATGGCATTCAGTCCAGCAGAGCACGTCTGCCTACAGGTAGTGGGGAAGGGTAACATGCACCTTGGAGCAGGGCCAGCCAAACACATACTCCTACAAGCTACCATCTTGGCTTTCTTCTTTCTTTAGCTGCCCTATCCTTGACTGAATCATTGGGTGAGATGCTCAGCCTCCTAAGGGCAATTTCCTATTACTGGGTGAGCAGGAAGAAGCCAATTTGTACATAAAACCTCTGCCTTGCTTTCTCCAAATGTAACTACCTTAACTCAGCTGGGAGATTGAAGGCAGTGCCTCTGGGAGGGGCACATTTGAGGGTATCTGTTAGCTGGTGAGTGCACTCAAGACAGAGGGCCTACACCTGGAGAGCATGGGTCACCTTTGGGAAGAGGAAAGCCTTAATACCCAGCACACCCAGAGAAAACTAACAGAGCTGGATAGAAGGGCACTGAGCACAGCATGGATCTGCACTGGGCTGCAGGAAGAGTTGTGAGGGATGTTTGCTAAGATGTTGTATGGAGTCCTCTGGAAGACTCCATCCAGAGTTTGTCTCTGAAGAGCACCTCAGGTTTGGATCTGTCTCTCCCTGTGAGTCTGAAGTTCTGGTAGCACCTGAGACCATGCTCTCTATGAGACACTCCATCCAGCCGTGTCTGATGGCACTCAGTTCTTCCCAGGGCAGGCATCCTTCCCTCCTAATCCTTCCAGGCAAGGGTCTCCTGAGGAATAAACAGGGCAGCAGGGAGAGGACTGCTTGTGCTTTTGCAAGGGGGAGAGGGCTGCACCTCCTGGGGTGTGTGCAGGGGGGAGTGTGTGTGGAAGCCCTCAGTATTCCCGTGACCTAAGCTGCCTGTACAGCTGTGCCCAGCGTGATACATGACCCTCTGGAGACCATGAGGGCTGCTTTGTGGGAGGCAGGGCTGCCATCCCAGAATGGCAACAGAGGGAGCGAGCAGAATGTGCGGGCATTAGCACTGGGGCCCGCTGGAAGCCGTGACACGGGGCTGGCAGGCTCAGCTCTCGGTCGCGTGGGGCAGATGCTACCATAATTCATCACTCAGTTAAAAAGAGATGGAACAGGCAGGGAAAGTTTCCATTACAAGCACCCTGGAGCACTTGAGGCCTCAGAGTCCCCAGCAGGGAGCTGCAGGAAGAGAGGGAAAGCTCCAGAACAGCAGTTGCCAGAGCAGAAGGCAAGCGATGGCCTAGTGGGCGCCCAGGCCCTGGGGAGCTCTCCTGAGTGAAGGAAATGAAGGAAGCTGGAAGGGTTGCTGCCAGTCTGATGGCACTCAGTTCTTCCCAGGGCAGGCATCCTTCCCTCCTAATCCTTCCAGGCAAGGGTCTCCTGAGGAATAAACAGGGCAGCAGGGAGAGGACTGCTTGTGCTTTCGCCAGGGGCAGAGGGCTGCACACACCCAGCTGAAGCAGGGAGGTGCCAAGTCCTGTGAGCAAGCTGAGGTGGCTCTGGGCCAAAGCATCTCACAGTCCTTCTGCTTGCTGCCTCCATGCTCCTACACTGGCCTCCTCGCTGACCTCAGAGTTTTCCCTCATGTTTACTGTGTGTTTGGAGCGCAGCAGTGCCCTCTGTCACATTGCCTACAACTCCTCCCCTCCTGCCCTGTAACGTAGGTGCAGGGGGACCATCATCAACCTGAGAGTTCTGCTGATTTGATGTTACAGGATACTTGGAGCAGCCTTGCCTAGACATCAGCAGGAGGAAGGAAGGCTGTAGGTCTCTCTCCTCTGGAAGAGGAAATTTGGCTGTGGTTTTGGGGGTTTTTTTGTGTCTGTCTCCTCCTGCACCTACATAATGTGCCTGACATTTTAAAAAACACTTTTTCTGATGATGTTTTAAAAACTCCTGTGCAGGAAGGAAGTGTCCCTCCAAGGGTGGTAGAAGACAGAAGGATGCAGTAACGTTAGATCTGAGGAGCGTGCGAAGCTCCTGGTTGTCCTCCTTGCCAGGAGGGCAGGCCCAGGCTGTACCCTTCACTGCCTCTCCTCTCTTGTGCAGTACGTGTTCGACTACCAGGACAGGGACATCTTTGGCTGCGTGGCAGACATCGGCTGGATCACAGGGCACACCTATGCAGTCTATGGCCCCCTCTGCAATGGTGGCACCACAGTTCTCTTTGAGAGCACTCCCGTTCATCCGAACCCTGGTGAGTGAGAAGGTTTCTCAGGGGAGCTGGGACATGCCACAGCCACCCTGTGAGACCCTGAGCAGGCAGTGAGCTGGTAGCCTGGGCCAGGACGCAGGCAGCGATGGTTCCACTGCTGCAGGAGCAGAGCCTGGGCTATGCCCAGGTCAGAGCTGCGAAGGGAAGAGTCTTTTCCTCTGGTTAGGAAGCTGCTGCTCCTTCTCCTGAGGTGAAGCTGTTTTGCAACGTGCCTCCCTACAACAGGCCAAGTAGCAGGCCTATGTGATGGAGAGGAAAAGGGCCCACTGCTCCCTCTGGACTGTTGTAGTCCTTCCCAGCACAGGATTAGCTTGGCTGAGAGTCCAGCCACTGCTAGGGAGCCTTTGCTCTCACCTCCTCTCCCTCTGTCTTGGTCCCAGGCTGGGAGGACCCGTGTTGCTTCCTGGCCCTTATTTCCATTCCAGGCCGCTACTGGGAAACAGTGGAGAGGTTAAAAATTACCCAGTTCTATGGGGCACCCACTGCCATCCGCCTGCTCCTGAGATACGGCGATGAATGGGTGAAGAAGCACGACCGCTCTTCTCTCAGAGTCCTTGGCTCAGGTAGCTGCCAACAGCATGGGCTGGAGCCACAAACCCTTGGGCATCAGGTTGTGCCTCTTCCCACAAATCCCAGTACCGCTGTGAGACCGTGTTGTTTGAGAGTGGCTCTGCGAGCAGGGCCTGGGAAGCCGTGTCTTTCACCCCATCTCTCAGCTCTCTCCCCTTGTCTCTCCCCTTGCAGTGGGGGAACCCATCAACAAGGAGGCCTGGGAGTGGTACTTCCATGTGGTCGGAGAGACACGGTGCCCAGTAGTGGACACGTGGTGGCAAACTGGTGAGATGTGTCCAACCCCTCGCCCCAGCTTCTGCTTTCCCAGGCTTGAGAAGTGACCTGCTGCTTTGCTAGCCCAGGGGGAATGGATGATCCTGACATTCATGTATGACCATCGCCCTAAGTGGCCACAGGCACCAAAACATGGCAAGAGAGAAATGGCCTTGAAAGCTCATCTAGAGAAACACAAGAGAGTGGGTGGCAGAGCACAGATCTCTGCTGAACTAAACAAGTGGGATCATCCTTCTGCAAAGAGCCTTCCCCAGCTCTCTGGCAAACCCAGCCCAGCCCATGGTCCAGCAGGGTGCAGTGAGGGCCAGGGGAAAGGCTGTTGGCCAAGCAGTGCTACCTGGCTGTCCTCCTGTCTCTGACTTTGATGAGCATTACAGTTTCTCTTGCTTCAGAAACAGGAGGCATCTGTATCTCACCCCGTCCTTCTAATCCCGGAGCTGAAATCCTTCCAGGCATGGCTATGAGACCCTTTTTTGGGATCAACCCCTCCATCCTGGATGACAAGGTACATTTATAGCCTGCACCCCAAGTACTGGGCTCCATTAGAAGAGGGGTGGCAGCAGGGACAGGGAGGGGATTGTCCCTCTCTGCTCTGCCCTCCTGAGGCCCCATCTGGAGTCCTGTGTCCAGAGCTGGGGCCCCCAATACAAGAGAGATGTGGAACTGTTGGAGAGGGGTCAGAGGAGCCACGAGGATGATCAGAGGGCTGGAGCACCTGCCCTACAAAGAGAGGCTGAGGGAGCTGGGCTTGTTNNNNGCTTATAAGCAGGAGGGGATTCAACTTTTTAAAAGGGCAGATAATGGCAGGACAAGGGGGAATGGATTAAAGCTAAAGGAAGGAAGGGTTAGATTAGATCTTAGGGGGAAGTTTTTTCCAGAGAGAGTGGTGAGGGGCTGGAACAGGCTGCCCAGAGAAGTAGTGGATGCCCCGTCCCTGGCAGTGTTCAAGGCCAGGTTGGATGGGGCCCTGGGCAACCTTGTGTAGCTCCAGGCCTGGAGGCTGGTGTCCCTGCCTGTGGCAGGGGGGTTGGAGCTCTCTGATCCTTGGGGTCCCTTCCAACCCATGCCATTCTGTGATTCTATGATTCTGTGATACTGGCTTGGCCTGTTTTCCCCAGGAGCTTGCAGTGTGTACTTGCTGGAGGAACTGGAGTGCTGTAAGCATGTCCTTCCTGCTCACCTCTGCTAGGCACAGCTTTACTGGAAAGGAACTCACAGCAAAGCTGTTCTTTCAGTTAGCACAGAAATTGAGTGGACAAGACAGACTGTGCTTGGGCTCCCTGGCACATGTCCTTCCAGAGTGTCCCCTGGGCAGGGACAGCCAGCCTCCCTGGAGGGGCCCTGGCTCCCACCACGATAGGCAGCTGGTTGCAGACATCTGCTGGGAGAGCCTGAGCCTGTCCTGTTGGAGCTGGGGACAGAGGACCCTCCTCACTGCCTTCCCTGGCATTTCCATCACAGGGTTGTTCAACATCTGCCATGGTCACTCACAGGTACTATTTTACAGGGCAATGTCCTTCTGGGAAACAACATCTCTGGAGCCCTTTGCATCTCACAAGCCTGGCCAGGTATGGCACGAACCATTTACAACGACCACAAGAGATTTCTGGAAACCTATCTGACTCCCTATCCAGGTAAGGGAAACATCTGGCAGGTCACTGCAGAGCTGTTTGGTTGGGTCTGCCTGCTGGCTTTCTGCATGGGGGCAGGACTCAGGAGAGCTGGTACCGCTGCTTCGTTCTTCCACAGACCCTTCAGAGTGCTGAAGCCCTTCATGTCCCCATGCCCAGTACCTCAGCACTGCCCTGGGAATGGATCTCTCTCACACACTTTTCCCTGGGGATTGCATGCAGTTTTAGGGCAGTGGATTTGTCCTCCTGCCCTCAGTCCCCTCAACCACAGGTGCATCTCGTGGTGCATCTCTTCCAAACCCTCTTGGATTCTGTCACTCATCCAGAGGCACTGAGCAAGCCCAAGAGCCTGCATGTCTTCACATGAAGCAAAGGGGAGAAGCAGCAGGACCACAGGCCCCTGCACTGGAGCAAAGTTCTCCCAGCTTGTGATGAGGCAGGCTGGGCATCAGCCAGCACACTGCAGCTGCTGAGAGAGCTGGTACCACCAGAGGCAGAAGGCAAACCAGGGAAGTAGGGACCTTCACCCTGAGTGGTTGAGGAAGGAGCAGAGTACACGAGCTCTGGTGCCAACAGAGAGGAGAAGGGGGTGAGAGGAGAGCACAGCTGGCAAGCAGCTCACTGCAGCAAGTAACCATGGCACGGCTGTGGCCACTGCAGGGTTCTTCTTCACCGGGGATGGTGTGTACCGGACCAGTGAGGGCTACTATCAGCTGACAGGACGGCTGGATGACGTCATGAACGTCAGCGGACACCGGCTGGGCACTGCGGAGGTGGAGGATGTTGTGGTAAGAGGTGTGGGGGGGAGGTGAAGCCATCCAAGGGGACAGCAAAGACACACCTGGTCTCTGAAATATCCAAACAGAAACATGCTGCTGCTGTAGCAGTGTTGGACCCACAGCCTGTCTGTGGGAACAGCTTCCCCCCCTCTCCTGTTCCGGCTTTGCCCCAAGGGAGGGACAAAGACTGCTAAGGATGCTGCTGGAAGTGGGTGAATCCCAAAGCAGCAGCCAGACACATTAAGGAGCATCCGTGGGCCAGGAAAGACTGTGGGACCTGGAGGAGCAACCTGGAGGCACAGAACAGGGTCTAGAAAGCACAAGCTTAAAGCAGCCAGGGGCGAGGGCGAAGACTTGTGTTTGCAGACTGACCTGCTGAGGCAAGAAGTGAAGAGGGCAGAGGCCATCCACTGCCCTTCCTCATCTCTCCGTATCACCGCAGGCTGCAGCAGCCAGGCAGGGTCAGGGCAGCTCCCAGGTGGCAGCCAGCCTGCCAAAAGCACTGAGCCAAACCCCAGCCCTGTTCTCTTTCAGAATCACCACGTGGCAGTGGCGGAGTCTGCTGTCATCGGCTACCCACATGAGGTAAAAGGGGAAGGTAAGATGCTTTCCTGCCCCTGAGATGGCTCTCCTGGGTCTATGCACTGCAGTGGGAAGTGGCACTGTCACACCGACCCCTGGTAGCAACTGTGCCAATGCCACGCAGCGTGTTAGTGGGGATCTCAGCACAACCTACACCGGAGACCAGCTGGGCTTTGAGTTAAGGCAGCAGCAGTAGCACCACGTCCCAAAAACACTTACAGCTCAGGCTCCTGAGGCTACCAGCAGAGAGGGACCTCTCCTAGCACTAGGTGCAGGCAGGCCCTCAGGACCGTGCTGCACAC
Organism: Zapornia atra; assembly: GCA_013400835.1. Taxonomy (NCBI): domain Eukaryota; kingdom Metazoa; phylum Chordata; class Aves; order Gruiformes; family Rallidae; genus Zapornia; species Zapornia atra. The sequence continues at coordinate 37,346 of VZTU01034942.1, forward strand.
AGTGCTGAGCAAGCTGGGGGTCCTTCTGCCAGGAGTCTACGCCTTTGTTGTACTGAAGAAGGCCAGTGGCTACACCCAGGAGCGCCTCGCTGCTGAGCTGCGGGAGCTGATCTCCAAGAAGATCGCCAAGTACGCGGCTCCAGAGCACGTTCAGGTAGCGAGTGCAGGCTGGTCTGACCCCCACCCCACAGCCTGGCCAACCCTTTTCTCTCAGTCTCAGGTGCTCTTCTCCCTGGCACAGGTCACACACCGGCTGCCCAAGACACGCTCGGGGAAGATAATGCGTCGGGTGCTGAGGCAGATCGTGGAGGGCAAGGCCAATGAGCTTGGGGACCTAACCACCCTGGACGACCACGCAGCCGTGCAGCAGATCATAGAGGGACGCAAGCGCCTGCTGGAGGGCCAGAGGAGCTGCTAGCTTGGCTCTGCCAGCAGCCACCTCCCGCTCCTCCAGTGCAGAACCAGGGCCACCTCTAGAATTCTCATCCTGGTGCCCAGGATGTACTCAAGACACCATACACTGCAGTCCCAGAGCGACCTCTCGGCAACACAGAGACCCTCAAAAACCTGTCAGCGTACGTCTGTGGGTGGCAGGAGGTAGGACATGACTGACCATGGGCAGGACAGCGAGGGAAGATGAGCTCTATTTCGCCCCCCAAAAGCAGAAGGCCAAAAGCCCTCCTTGGAGTTGCTTGTGCCTTGCAGTAGCTGTGGAGGTAGCATCAAGGCAGGATAAGTATATTACTCCTATCCCTGCTCCTCTTTTCAGGCAGAAGAGAGGAGCAGGCTTAGCCCAGAACCATTGCCAATATACACCCATCTCCTCCTAAAGAAACCCCAGAAGCAAAAACTGCACTAGCCTGGTTAACAAATTCTGACTCTTCTGTGTAAATGTTATTGGAAAACAGGCCCCAGATTTTAATACAAAAATGTTCCTTTGATCTGTAACCCTGTGTCACCAGGAAAGCAGAGACATACCCGTTCTCTGTGCCAGCATTCTCCTCCCCTTACAGTGCATCCCTTGATTCCTGCTGGGGAGCACAACCTTCAACAGAGCCACAGGTACAGAAGTCTGCTCTGCAGAGCTGTGCATCAAGGAGACAGAAGTCCCAGTGAGCACAGAGGGCAGAACAGGAGACTGCATCCTAGCCTCGCACCACTGCACCCTGGACAAATGGAGGTTCCTCTGGTTGTTGCTCCTACAGGCCTCGTGGAGCAGCATCTTCTCTTTGGGGAGCCTAACAGCTCAGCCTCCTTCCCCAGGAGAGGGAGGAGAAAGGGGGCTGGGAGAAGGATGGCACAGACGTGGCTCCCAGTAGAGCCCTGCAGCATGAGTTCAGACTTGGCTTTGTGTGCACCAGTGAAATCCAGAACTGGTCTTTCACTGGATGAATCCCTTTCTTGACAGCTGCTGGCCTGGCAGCTCCGTGGCTGCTATTCAGAACTCTCCCATAGGTGCACAGGTTCTGCAGGTGGCCAGACAAGGGCCCATTTTTCAGCATCCTTCCCCAGCTGGGGGCCGCTTCATCTTCTCGCACCGAGTGAGCTCCCATCTTCCTTCTCCATGAAGCTTCAAAATCCAGCTGTGGAACTGCAATTCGATGAGACAACCACTGAGGGGTTCAATGAGACAACCACCAGCCTCTGCAAGGACATGTCCTCCCACAGTGAGGCTCTCCAGCCTCAGTCACTACCCTCTGCTTGCCAGGGACCCTCCGTATCTCCCCTGTCTTGCCACCACCAAGGAGCCATGGAGCACTGTCTCCCCCTCTCACCTTTTCCAGGCTGGCCCTGTGTCCTACGCTGATCAGTGTCATGCCCAGCTGAAGGCAAACACGGTACAGTTCTTGCTCCACCTCTTCTGTCAGGGCACTGGTGGCTTCATCTAGCACTAAGAGAAAAGTCATAAGCCCCACAAACCCTCTCCCAAACAGTATTCCGCCCCCCCCCGCCCCAGGCAAAAGGGCAGCATCTGCTGAGTAGGTTTCACTTATTAACCAGAGTTCACCAAGAGCATCTGCAAAAAGCAAGTGAGAAGCTCAAGGACTCTGATTTCCCTCTGCCACAGCTGGTGTCAGTCAACTGGGATTGGTGCCCTTGCCCAAAAAGCCCTCAAATCCACCCAAACGGCACCATCCATCTCTTTCCTTTCACTCAACAGCTGCTAGCCACTGCCTTGTCCCCACTGCTGTTAAAGCCAAAAGACAACCTTCTCAAGGCAGGTTGTGTGTCAGAGCACCAGGCTGAGCAACAGCCAGTACACCCCTCCAGTCCAGACCCCTACCTGGAGCATCCAGAGGCACCTTCCTGTCAGTTAAGGGGAAATACTACAGCTCTAGGGCAGACAAATTCAGTTTGCTTTACATGATCTCTACAGCTTTTAGTTTGCAAACCACAGGCTCCTTCTGCCCAGACAGCACCAAGCTGTGCAGCAGGGTTCAGGGAAAGAGAAGTACTTACATGTGGCTACTTGCTACCAACCCTGGCTCTGGTCAGCCCCACCCACTCTGGACCTTATGACAAGTCCTCCAACAGTGCCCCCCCCCAGCCACTAGCAATCTAGGTGTGCAAAGGAATTAGCCCCATCTGCTACTGGGAGCTGCTTCTGTGATGTATCTGGACAGTTTCTCCCACTGCTCCCAGTCTTGCTGAGTTACAGTTAAATTTCCCACACTGCCTCCACAACCCTACAGAGGTTCACAAGCTTCAGATATGGAAGCTGTCACCATGCATGCTTCCTGATGAGGCACCTGATGAGTATGCTGAGAGGGGGCTTCTTCAGGTGCCACTGGACCTGGACCATGAACACCAATCCTTAGTTCTCTGAGAATGCCTTACACACAGCTCCTTGATTTCCCACCCTCCACTTGGATAAGGAAATGTTTTCACACCTCAATCCTCTGTGTGCCACACTGCTAAAATAATGGCCAAGACAAAGCATTCCATGAGTTGTCTTGTAACAGCTTTTCTTTACACCAAAGGTCATGCTTTTTGCTTCCCCCCCATCCCCCTGCCTGCCTTTCACAGTCACTCACTCACCTGCATATTTTGGCTGGAGGTAGAAGAGCCGTGCGAAGGAGAGCCTCTGCATCTCCCCTGGGGACAGGATGTCATACCTGCAGCAGGGTTGAGGTTCAAAATCTCCCTCAACAAAGGGCTCACGTGCTGAAGAGCTTATGCTTGCTGATATGGGACACTCCAGCAGCCAACTGCCCCCGTGTGCCCCTGTCCCTGTGCTCCCCTCCACGCTGGGATTGTCTCTGCACCCCTGTGCACAGTCAGCTAGCAGCATGGCTGGGGACTGTTGGCATTGATGCTTGGGGTGTGGAGGCTTGCCCACCTCCCACAGGACACAGCTGTTTCTAAGTCCAGGAGCAATGTGCATCTGCTGAGGAGCGCCTCACCACCCAAGAGGGATCACCCAAAGTCACACAGATGGCCAGCTCCCTTACCAGTTCCAGTCCACCTGCTCGTCCAGTCCTCCAGCCCTGGCCAGCAAGTCAGTCTGCAGAGAGCACAGCAGGCTTGTGAACACAGCCCCCAACACCCACAGCCCATGGCCCACAGCTTACCCACCCCCTTCCTGCTGCTCTTTCTTTCTCTGCCTGAGCTGCAGGTGCTCCATATCCCTCCTCTGCCTGTCCCAGCTGCAGACCATGTCCCCACATGCCCAGCACACAGCCACACTGTGCTGCCACAAAACCACATCCCCTCTTCCCTTGCTGGCAGAGCACCAGGAAAGCAGGCAGCAGCGCTACTGGGGACTCACCAGGCCAGCCAGCTCAAGGAATCGCACAATTCTCTCATCATCTGCAGACCCTAGGGCAGAAAGCAGCAAAGCATAAGCAGAGGCAACCTGTGCTGAGGCCACAGCTGCAAGGACAGAGGGTGCTGGGCAATGGGTCTGTGTCCAGGTGGAGGCCGGTGACAAGCGGTGTCCCCCAGGGGTCTGTCTGGGGACCGGTGCTCTTTAACAGCTTTATCAGTGACACTGATGATGGGATTGAGTGCACCCTCAGCAAGTGTGGGGATGGCACCAAGCTGAGTGGTGTGGGTGACACAACAGAAGGAAAGGAAGCCATCCAGAGGGATCTTGCCAGGCTGGAAAGGTGGGACTGAGTGACCCTAATGAGGGTCAACACTGCCAAGGGTCAGGGGCTGCACTTGGGCCGGAAGAATCCCAGCCAGAGATACAGACTGGGAGAAGAGCTCCTGGAGAGCAGCCCTGCTGAGAAGGACTTGGGGATTGTGGTGGGTGAGAGACTGAACATGAGCCAGCAGTGGCTCTTGCAGCTCGCAAGGCCAATGGGATCCTGGGCTCCATCAGCAGAGGGGTGGCAGCAGGGACAGGGAGGGGATTGTCCCTCTCTGCTCTGCCCTGTGAGGCCCCAGCTGGAGTCCTGTGTCCAGAGCTGGGGCCCCCAATACAAGAGAGATGTGGAACTGTTGGAGAGGGGTCAGAGGAGCCACGAGGATGATCAGAGGGCTGGAGCACCTGCCCTACAAAGAGAGGCTGAGGGAGCTGGGCTGGTTCAGCCTGGAGAAGAGAAGGCTGCGGGGGGACCTCATTGCAGCCTGCCAGTCCCTGAAGGGAGCTTATAAGCAGGAGGGGATTCAACTTTTTAAAAGGGCAGATAATGGCAGGACAAGGGGGAATGGATTAAAGCTAAAGGAAGGAAGGGGTAGATTAGATCTTAGGGGGAAGTTTTTTACAGAAAGAGTGGTGAGGGGCTGGAACAGGCTGCCCAGAGAAGTAGTGGATGCCCCATCCCTGGCAGTGTTCAAGGCCAGGTTGGATGGGGCCCTGGGCAACCTTGTGTAGCTCCAGGCCTGGAGGTTGGTGTCCCTGCCTGTGGCAGGGGGGTTGGAGCTCTGTGATCCTTGGGGTCCCTTCCAACCCAGACCATTTTATGATTCTATGACAAGTTGGTGGGGCAGGAGGAGAGCGCTAGAGGATGTTCTGAGGTCTAGTGCAGCCAGCTTGAACACTTAACTGTATCAGGTTCTGAGCTTTGGCACAGGGAGCTCCCAAAGACAGACCTTCCTTAAAAAGGCTAACCATGCCTGTCAGTGGCGTGCCAGGAGGTGGGTGAGACCTGGCTCAGTCCACAGTCACAGATGGACACAGCCAGCACACAGGGATCCAGGCTTCAGTTGCCAAGGCCCTGCCCACAGCTGCTCTCTTATGGCTTATTGCCCACTGTACGCTGCAGGTGGTGGAGTCATGGGAGCTCAGGTAGCAGCAAGCAAAAGGGTCCTCTGTGGGATGGGAAAAACCTCAGGGGGAACCAGCTGTGGAGAAGAGCACACAATTGAGTTGGTACAGTCAGTAGCCAGAATCTGATCAGAAAGGCTGTGCATCTGCCATGGACCTCTCAGAAACTGCTGCTGAAGAGCCACAACAGTAGCTGATGGCTGCAGTCACTCAGAAACATAAGCTTGGATAGCTGTAGCTGCAGCAGACCACATCTGGTCTGGCTTGGGAAGAGGACAGGGGAAGGGATCCATCTAGTCTGACCTTAACAGCACACAATGCCCTGGGACATCGTATGAAAGAGAGGAACAATGTAAGATGGGGGTGGATGGAAAATGAGATTAAGGCAAACATGGGAGGCTGTACCAGATAGATCAGATGTATGCCAACAGCAAGGGGCCTCAACAGAAACCACGTGTCTAGCACAACATCCAGAGCAGAGCCAGCTTGTTCTCATCACATCAAGAGAACACGTTCTTATCAAGAGAACGTGTTCCCTCCCAAAAGTGAGGGAACACACAGCTGACCTTAACCTACACCAGGGCAAATCTTCCAGGGAAAAGCAGAGAGCAACAAAAGCAAAATGGATTCCTGATGGGGCATGGTAGGGGTACAAGACAGGGAGCTGACACCACAGGGTTGGCTAATTGCTCTAATGAATTTCCACATACCTGAAACTGGATAGATCTCCTTCAGGGGATAGATCACCTGTTGAACAGAGCAAAAGAAGCCACGTCAGAGGGACTGGGACACAGCCCATCAGAGACACAACAGCAGTGGCATGAACTCAAGCACAAGGGAAGGAGCAGACTCAGGCATCCTCCCTCTTGCAGGTCTTTCTGCAGCATGCAGCTTCACAGGGCACAACCACAGCTGGGAGAACAGCTGGGGCCAGAGCAGGGGCAGCCCCTGGGCTCACCTGCTCACGCAGGCTTCCATCAGTGAAGAAGGGCCGCTGCGGCAGGAACACCACTCCCCGGGGGCCAAAGCAGCTCAACATCTTGATGCTCCCTGCACAGAGACACACTGGTGCCAAGCCTGCAGTGCCAGCCAGCAACTCCCCACCACCCCTCTTTGCAGTCCTGCCCCACAAACTAGCCAACAAACCCCAAAGGAGGTATGTCTGCAACACAGGGCAAAGCAATGAGAGCCAGAGCAGAGTATGAGATAAGAGAGAGGTGGGGCTGATGTGTCAGTGATGCACACCATCAGAGGATGGCACTGGCCTCACAACACCACACTGCCACCTTCCAGACCCAGGGCAGGCCTAGTTGAGAAAGAGAAGGCTGTGGTGAGCAGCCGTCCTTACCCCGCGTGCTCTCCCAGAGCCCTGCCAGGACCCTCAGGAGAGATGTCTTCCCTGTGCCAGTGTTCCCCACAATCATCACACCATTTCCTTGTGAGATCCTGAGACTCAGGTCCTTGATGAGCAGCTTGCCAGAGGATGGTACCGAAAGCGTCACTCGCTCCAGGAGGAAAGCTGTGTCCCTTGGCACTGGGTCGTCCCCAGAATGGCTGTTGGGCCACCACCCAGACAAAGGAGGAGAGATCTGGGGGTAAGCAATCACACCCAGACTGGCAAGGATCAGGCACCTCAGGCCTCCTGTGTCTCTTTGACAGCCCCGTGCACCCCAGGAATGACAAATCACAGCAAAACCTGCCTTTTCCAACCAACTGCATTCACAGAATCACAAAATCACAGGGGCTGGAAGGCACCTTGAGAGACCATCGGGTCCAACACACTGTGACACCAACACTTCCATCCCATGACAACCCCCTCACTGACACACCAGCTGCAAGCCAGCCAGTTGCTGAGGGGAGACTCACCCATCCAAATCCCAGCTGGCTTTGGTTTCCAAGTAGTTATCAGGTTTTTTCCTGCCAAGGCTTAGCAAGGTCTCCTGCAGTTCACCAATCCTAGACAAACAAGAGCTTGCATGAATGCCAGGGACAACTCCAGCTGCCTCCTTACAATGCTCAAACCTGTCCGTGCTTGCTCACAAGCAACTCTGTTTTATTTATTTAGTACAGACCTGGGCAGAGTCTTGTCCTGTACTGCCCACCTGCAGAGAAGCTCACCTGTGTGTGTAGCCAGCTACATCAGTCACAGTGCTGGAGAGATCTATGAGCTGGCTGAAGCAGCTGTTGAGGTAGATGGAAACAAAAGCATTCTAGGGAGAAATCACACGCCAGAGCAAGGGTCAGCACTGAGCTGGGATGCTGACCCTCCCTCCATGGTTGCAAGGAGGCAACCAAGGACACTTGGCCACTTCTGTAGTCCCAGCAAGATGAAAAAGGGGGGGAGAAGTCACTCAGGGTGGTGGGAGTGAAGGAGAAGTTGCCCAAATTTGAATGGAGCAGGGCTTTCCTGCTCAGTACAGCAGTTTTAGCCACGTGGACACATCTCCTGCCACCCAGGGATGGTGTTTGCAGAGTGACCCCATCTAAGTCATGCAGATCTACACCACCAGCCCTGCCCTGGCACTGTACATGGCTCAGAGCAGGGGTGTCTCAGCCTGGAGTGCCCACTTAGCTGCATTCTCTCCCACAAGCCAGTTTTGAGTATCTGGGAACAAGTAAGGTCAGGAAGGCAAATGCAAGCCAGGTCACCTTGCAGGTGGCCAGGGTCACTGCAAGCAGCAGCCCAGGGCGTAACCCAGACCCACAGCACTGTGCAGACACAATCCTCACCCACATGCTGAAAGCCAGAGGCTTTCTGACCTCCCTTTTTTTGATGCAGAGATCTGAGCTAGGAAACACTTACACAGATGTGTCCTTGACAACTCTCACCCCCAGGTTAATTATACACCAGCTGGCTCCAAGCTCCCATTTCCATGCCACAACATGCAGGGGCAGTCTAACCTGAAGGTCAGTTGCTGCAGCCCAATGCCACCAGCCTATTATACAAAACCTCCATCCTCAGTGCCCACTTACCCTCCACAGTGGGGTCTGGGAGATCACCCTTAGCTCACCTTGCTGACAAGGGCGCTGAGCTCTGTTGGACTCAGGTCACCGTAGACCCCAGAGAAGATGGGAATGGCAATGACCACGTAGCTCAGGATGCTGCCCAGGTAGTCAAAGGTGTTGATCCCAACTGGGCAGAAGCACAGGGAGAGAAGACAGTGAGTTAGGGTGGGAACCTCTCTTCCAGCCAGGCTCAAGTGCAGACCATGAACCCAGTCAGAGGAAGACCCATGGTCCTTCATGACACACTGGAGCAGAAACACCCATTTCGAACAAGTACCAGAGTGCAAAGAGGCCTTTTGGGCAGCCCCCTGAGCAAAGAAACATCATCCAGGCACACAGCTCAGAAACCATCACAAAGCCAAAGTCACTTTGCCAGCTTGTTTCTACTCTTCAGGGGCCTGGCTGACCCACACCAGGAGGGAAGGCAAAAACGAAGCCCTGGTGAGACGGTTGGCTGTACAGTCTGTCTTGGACCACAGCACAGGCAAAAAGACCTGACTCCTAACTCCCACAGAGACACCTGCATCCAGGGCTCTCCCTCCCTTACATTTCTCAGAAGCTTGCTATGCTGGTGAGATAAGAAAGAGTTGTCTTGATAGTGGTCATTCAATGCCCAAACCCAAACCCAGCGACAATGGCAGAAGGGAGGTTTTCAGGAAACATCTATGCTCAAGGAACAGACTCCTCTGTGGGAAAGATGTTTCCACAGCTCCCAGCAACACACAGTCGTCTTCTACAAAGCTTAAGCCCTTTCCTCTCTTCCTGGCCACTGAACACCTGCCCCACAAAAAGCACAGAATCCTGCAGATTCCCATTTTGGGGCTTGCATTCTGTGACCTAGCTGGGTCCTTCACAGCTTTTCTCTCAGTGAGGCTTTTGCACTACAGGATTCCCATCTGGGGCTGCAGGAGGCACCCTCTGCTCACCTTAAGGGCTTTCATGTGCCAGTAGAAAAGCCCAGCACCACTACTCTAGCAGTAGGGTTCCCAACCCTGTGGGCAACGGCATTGGGGCTACCACACACNAGCTCCTTGCCTATCAGCTCCCTCTGGGTCTGCAGCAGGCTCTGGAGCCTCCGGTCCGTGCGCATGTGCTCCACTCGCCCAGCCCTGTAAAACAGAGTCACAACGTGCCACAGGCATTGGGGGAGCACTGCAGTGAGCCCAAAGCACCAGCCCTTGGACTGAGGCTTGGAAAGGGCCTGGCACCTCAGCCCAAAGCACCAGCCCTTGGACTGAGGCTTGGAAAGGGCCTGGCACCTCAGCCCCAAGCACCAGCCTTTGGACTCAGGCTTGGAAAAGGTCTGGCACCTCAGCCCAAAGCACCAGCCCTTGGACTGAGGCTTGGAAAAGGTCTGGCACCTCAGCCCAAAGCACCAGCCCTTGGACTGAGGCTTGGAAAAGGTCTGGCACCTCAGCCTCCAAACAACAAGCTCTTTGTTGAGCAGGAACCAAACAGCCAAGAGTGCCTTCCTGAAGAGCTTCACCAGGAAAGCTTTGCTGCCAACAGTGCAGGTGATGCCAGACACAGAGCCCCCCACTTTCCCAGGGGTATCTCTGCGGGCACCAGAGGGCTGCCCACTACCCAAAGCTAGCAGCGATGCTCCCACGAATAGGCTGAGGGAGGAGGCGCATCTTAGCTCCTCCCAACCACCCCCTTCAGCGAGTGTGGCAGCTCCTTCTGCTCCTTCGCAAGGGCAGGGCTGCCCTCAGGTGGCAAAACGCAGAGAGAGCTCCACATCTCACTCCAGGCTCCCACCGGCCGCGGCTGACACGGCCCCTGCCACCCAGCACACACACCGCACTCCCACCTCGGTCCACAGAGTGGGGGAGTCACCAGGGCCCGAGCAGACTGGGCCAGGCACTGCACGAATAAGCACAACTTCAGATTTCTGATTTTCTCAGTTCTAAAGGATCCTGTTCTTAGAAAAACACGTTTTCTCTCTCAGAAATAGATCTGGCTAGAACTCAGTTTGGCATCGCTGCCCTACAGCCCACCTCGGGTGACTAGGGAGCTGCAATCTTTGCTGCTGAGCATCTGGAAAGGGCAAAACCTTGGACACAAGGAGTTAAGAGTGAGGAAGGCTCTGGGGAGCTATGAAGAGAGATTGCTGTGTTGGGTTTGGCTTTTCCCCCCTTTTTCAGTTCACTTTTAAAACAAGTTTGCCAAAGGCTTAGAAAACAAAAAGAAAAAAGTAAAAAAACCCAAACCCAACAGTACTCAGGTCTTGTTTCTTCCTTCACTGAAACAATGGTTAGGTGAGTGCAAGAGGACAAGAGCTAACAGCTTCTACAAGCTAGAGAAGCCTGGCAATCAAACCCAGCCACTTGCCTCATACACCTTCTTTTGCAGGAC
>VZTU01034943.1:1243-29651 GCA_013400835.1 Zapornia atra
AGTTACAGCAGTAAATTATTAGCTAGTTTGAATTTTGTATTTCCATCAGTATAATTTCTCCTACAGTACACACATGCTTTTCCTCAAACTAGTGAAATGTATTTATTTTCATATGACTTCCATCATAAAAGCTGCTGACAGATAATAACGTCTGATGAAGTTAATGCAGACCTCTAATTTCAGTTGCCTACTCTGTGCATGGTTTTAAGAGGTGATGCATACATTCAGTTCTGTACCTTGTTTTCATTTACCAGTTATCTGTCCTACTGTTTACAGAAACAGTTGGAGGAGAGTATTTTCAACAAAATTTTGTGTAGTGATAATGTCTCTTCTCGTTTTACTTTTTACTCCCATTGACACAACCTTTCGTCTTGCCTGTTTCTAGTTTCAGGGTGGGTTTGTTGCACTAAGTACTGTAGTTTTTATCTCTTTTTAGTATGCTGGCAATTCCATTTCATAGGTACCCTTCTGATGGTTCCCCAGAAGAGCACTATCTAAAATTATTGTTACAAATAACGATTCTGGTGTAAACTTCCTGACTCTTTCTTGTGACTAATAATGATGATGTTTCCTTATGCTATACTGAACCAAAATATTTATTTCATACTTTTTTATGACGCACATTTCTGAAGCCAGCAAATTAGCTTTGCTCCCCTCTCACAAGCCTTCAGCATTTCATATCCAGCAACATGGAGAATATTTTAGATATTTAGCTTTTTTTCTAGCATTAGATTCCTTTCTTATATTTCTTTAAGTACTTGGCTCATTTCCATTCTTTAGTCAGGAGCTTGTTGAAGTCTAATACTTTTCTGAAAGCAGTTTCATTGTCAATTACATGTTACTGAAGAAGAGAAAATAAGTAAGAGAGCAAGCTAAAACTTTGATTCTGTATTTGGTTTTATTCTTTGCAGTTTTCCCGACTGAATTTTATAGAAGCAAATGTAAAACATAAGATAAATCTTCTGTTGTTCTTTAAATCTGGTTATGGAATATAGAGTGATGTAAAAATAACCAAAAAATAAGCCTTTTTGCCTTTCCTTCAGTTCTAATACTTTTTGCATAATTTATACAGCATTAACCTCTGTTGATAGTGGTTTCCTGTATTTGGTATCCACATAGTATAGCAAAGGAGCAAATCTGGTCCTTTCCGAGGTGCTCTAGCTAGACAATCAGTTCCAATTTTATTTACTCTATATACACAAATCAGCACATATTGCTTAATACAGACCTTCTGTTGGATCCAAGAGCATTATCTACTGACTACTGCCCTGAACAACATTTGGAAGGTGAAAGTTTTTTCATCATTTATGCTATTGATTTACTGCCTGATCAGTAACGTGAAAATAATTTACATAACAAAATTATTTAAAATATCTACATCAGAGTAATCTGGAGGAAAAAAAAGAGAAGAGATAAAAATAGTGTTCTCTATAGGTTTTTATAGGATGTAAATTATGCAATACTGAATCAATAAGTGTCAATGAAATACTAATTTTGGAATTGTAAACTATATATTATTTTTGAACACTTAATTAAAATTATTTCTTTAGTTAACCTACCAGAATAGACTTCTGTGGTTTGGAGAGTTTTGTATAAAAATAGGTGACATAATAAAATGATTTTTATAATAAAATTCCTAGTATTCCCACAACTATTCCAAAAGCCTTTTTATAAAAGGTTTTTGAATTTCGGATTTGGGCTAAAAATTTTGAAGGTTGTAGCTCTAATAGCATCTGAAATGACTGTTTCCTTCAAGGGATAAACAATTGTTTTCTTTTATGAGGATAATGCCTTCTGATATTGAGGATTCACCTTCAGTGATTTATAATTCTCTGCAAAGACAGATTCTGGAAAATAAAGAATTGATGCCTGTGATTTTAAGTTGGATTTATTGTTACAGTCATTCCCTGGAAAGCATAAAAATGCACTGATGGAAAACATGCTGTTAAATTCATAAGACTAGTTACTGAATACATATACATGTTTTGAGAAGTGAATTAATAAAAGGTATGTTTTCCATCTGGACAGCTGTCAAATCTCATGAATGCGTCAACATTATCTTTCTCTGCTGAAGTAATTTTAGTAAATCTTAGTGATAAGTGTTTTTCTTTTGAATAAAAAGACACTAATAATCACAGTAGGCACATTCTTCAACTCCCTCATAGCAGGAGACAGGACTTTTAGGGGAAAGGGTTTCTCATTTTCCTATGCCATTTACCATTCCACAGTTCTGAGAAAGAATTTTTGCAGACTGTGCTGGAGGGTAAAGTCTATGGATCACTCATGAAACACTGAAATTGGTGATGTCAGGCATGTATGACCTAGGTTGCTCAAGTTACTGAATCATGCTGTTGCACGTTAGATGGTCTAGACCTCAAAAATATCAAATATTTAATTTAGAGTTTACAGGTCCAGGGTGGGGAAATTAATGCATATTCAAATGGTAAAAGTTGAGCTCGTGTGTTTCATGAAAGAGGGTATTTTTCATTGTCAGGGGCCCTTTAAGACTTGCAAAAAACCCCTAAAACTTGCTGCATATCAACAAGTAACACCAGGAGATTAAAGATATCCAGTTCAGGGTGATTTTTTTTTTCCCATCACTTCTTTGTTTTCCTACATCTTCATGAACCCTGCTTCTCAAAAAAGCTGCCTTTCATAAATTGTTTATACAGACACCAAAACCACTTTTTTATGTGTGTAAAAATGGATTTAACTCCCTGAAGAACTTTGGCAATGAGGATGCTTATGCCTTAATACTGAGTTAAAGAAATAATCTGGAAACTGGTAAAATGCATGTAATATGAAAATAAATAAAAGCTGCATTGGGAGATATAGGCAAAAAAATCCAAGCCCCAAAACCCAAGCCCTAAAAACCAAACACATCCCCCCCATGCAAAAAAACCCCACTCCCCTCCCAAAGTATGAAACCCTTGCATTTATTCAGACATATCCTTTGCAATGCTTCATGTTGAGTTTTTAAATTTTATTTTAACAACCAGCCTTCATTGCTATTTATATGTATTACCTCCTCTAGAATTGAGTCATCATGAGCAGTTATGGCAAAAATGTTGCATTAACATTTGATAACTCCCTCATTATCTTAGATCATCAGTATTTTACAGATTGTGAGTCACTGTAAGCGATCTTTTGGCAGACGTGATATGCGTTTGAGCTTTCCAGGAGGCTTATGATCATAGCTGTTGCTGCTAACCTAGGAGCAGCCTGTGCTCAGGAATGACACTGGGTGTATGTATTTTGTTGAAAGCCCTTTTTAGTGTGCTGTAACTGTTGAGACAAATCTTGAGACAACCGGATATGTTATAATTGTCTATCTTAGAGTGGCTGCAGTGCTGTGAAAAGCTATGATTTTTTTCGTCCTTGAGCCTGTTGTAACTTAGACAGTCAAGAACGGGAGTTAAGTGTACCGGTGTGAAAAAAGCTATGAAAAAGCATGTTTTGCTTTGTGCTTAGCAGGGCTGTGCTTGGTAGCAATAGTGAGGCCAGTGTAAGGTGCTGGCCTGTTAGCAGTGCAGCATTTAGGGATTAGAAAGTTAAGACATTAGAGGAATGGACAGGATGTGTATCAAAAGGGGACGTATGTGGGCACTTTGTATTTGGGAAGCAGAGGATTGTGTAGATACAGAAAGTTTCATGAGAAATCAGAAAGGAGGTAGGAACTGAGCATCTAGACCAACTCCTGGCTCCTCACAGGGCCAGCCAAGTCAGAGCGTGTGAGTGAGTGCATCATCCAGGTGCTTCTTGAACTCAGTCAAGCTCAGTGCTGTGACCAATTGCCTGGGGAGCCTGTTCCAATGCCCAACCACCCTCTCAGTAAAGAACCTCTTCCAAATACGCCTAAATGTTGTGCCCATGATCTACTTCTAAAAATTTTCAGGAACCGTAGACTGACTTAGATGGAAACAGGGAAACATAGAAAATAAAGGGCTATTTATGAGCAGATTGCATATCGTTCTAACAGCGTGGCTTGGAAGGTTTAATATAATTGCTGATTATTTTTGTCTATAAACAAAAGTGAAATAGTATATTACGTGCAGTCAAAATAGATGAAGCAGTGGGACACACTTCAATTAGTAGCTTTTTTATGTCAAAATATGTGAGTTTTTCTTTGATTCTTGCAATTCCTGCTGAGACAGAGATAATATCACATTTTGGAATGGTCTTTAATAACAGTGCTTGGCTTCCTTTCTCTGCACATAAATTAAAAGTAAAGAGGAAATATAACTTGTTTATACAGAGGTAATTTAAAATAATCTCCTAATTGAGCTTCTCACATTGTACTTTGAGTTTTCATTTGTATCCACCGTAGTTCTAGCAATATCGTACATGTTTGAATGGATGTGTAACTTTTAAGAGAGGATGTAAGAAAGAAGATATAAAGAAAATTCCTTAGAATAAGAGCCCTTGATATTTGTACCTTCAGGTTAACATGGTTGTATCACGAACCAAACATCTACAACTATTTTTAATAATGTTGTGTATGAAGCAATATAAAAAGCACAGTATAATATTCTTTTAATGCTTTATGAAATAAATTTAATCTACCCTTACCTTTATTTAATTGAAGGGTATTCAAATTATAATCCCCAGGAGGAAAAAGTAAGATAATGAGTGGTCATATTTCCTATCCTTCACTGTTATTTTGTTCTTCTTGGCTTTGTCTTCATGGATCAACATGTGATTTATGCATAAAAAAATCAATAAAACCACTTTCTTTCCTATCACATAGTGTATTAGAAATATTTCTGAATCACCACTTTGTAATCACTGCAAAGTAAGTTCTATCAGTACCTAAATTCTTAAACAGTTTTGACCTGCATTTTTAGCAAATTTATATATTTTTAGAAAGTATTTTTAGAATTTCCTAACATATTCTTAGGATTCTCTTTCCACTTCTGCACTCTGTAAAATTTTCCCATTACTATTGACTGGGCAAATGTTAGAGCAGAATAAGGTTGTATATAAGAAATTTTTCTTTTCCCACAAAAAGGGGATGGGGGAGACGATAAAAAAAAAAAAAGTTAAAACTTGTGGGCTGAGATAGAGACAGTTTAATAGTGTAACAAAGGAAGATAATAATAATTCTAAGAACAACAATAGCAATAATGACAGTGGCAGTAGCAATAATACAATTACGCACGAATGCAGTTGTTCACTGCATGTGAAAGGGAAATACCTACTCAATGCCCAGACTGTTTCCAAGCACTGATTCTGCCCCCAGCTCACGTTCCTAATTATGTACAGAGCATAACATTATGCTGTATGGCATATCCCTTTGGCCAGCCCAGGCCAGCTTTCCTGGCTGTGCTCTCTTAGCTTCTTCTGCACCTTGCAGAGTGTGAGAAGATGAAAAGTCCTTGACTTTAGTATAGACACTGCAACAATTAGGACTGTCAGTGTTGTATCAGTATTATTCTCATCCTAAATCCAAAATGTAGCACTATACCAGCTATTGGAAAGAATGATTAACTCTATCTCTGCTGAAATCAGGACAACACTTTATATGAAAAAATGTTGGCCTGTTTTATCAGGGCACTAGGGCAACAAAAAAAGGAGAGTGATGTCTTCATATAAAAAGATTTCAAGATGAAGGTATACAGGCAGAAGCATATTTACATGTGTGAGGTACATAAATACATTTAAGTCTACAGTAGTGGAAGCTGTATGCTAAACAGAAAACCATCACCTATATCTTTTGAGTGACACACAGTCAGTTACTTAATACTCAATATCATCTCATGTAACCAAAGCTTGACAAACCAAAGCTCTTAGTTTTTTCAAAGTAAAGGATCTTTGTTTCTATACAAAATCCAATAGCAGAATTTAAAATAAATTTAATTTCCTCAATTTCCATTATGCCCAGTACTGTGGTGACTCCCTTTACCAAAATGCAAATTTAAAATTAATAATTTAAAAACATTTATTTATTCAAATTTCAAAATATTATTTTATTATAGCTGGCATGGGAAGAAATGGACAGCTTTCTTTTGAAGTCTTCATTCACTTTCCTTATTACTTGCACTTTTGATTATCATTATTATGAGCAGAGGTCAATATTTAGCTCAAAAGTAGGATTTGTTCCCATAAGGAAATGTAGGGGTCATAAAAAGATACCATTTTTTTTCTTTGCTCCAGCTAAAGTAGCACTTCAAAACCACTCAGCATGGAATCTGTTCTCTTGAATGCTGCGTATAAGGAAATATATCAATGTTATGCATATAACCATTAAATCTCAGCTTTCCCTTAGGGCCTGATTCCAATACTTTATTCATGTAGAATTTTAAGTAACTTGATTAACATTTGTTTCAGTATTATAAGGAATAGATTATGCTTTAGCCTACTGTGACTTTTTTTTAGTAACAAAGCTACAAGAAATATTTCTTTTGTAATGGACAATGGTAATGAATTGTTGAACTCAGACCAAGTTGATATGAAAATGTAAAAATACTGAGTCAAGAAATGAGGAGGAAGTTGAATGAAAAAAGGAGTCCCCATGCCATTATTTTAAGGTAGATTTATATATGTGCATGTGTGTGCATGTGTAAGTAAAAGTATGATGGCTGTTTACTACTCAGAAATAACAATTACACTGTAGCAGTTCAGCAGTAGTAGAAATAAAATGCAGTCATTTCCATATATTTCCCAAAGCATGGTAAATCAACAATGTGGAACATTTTGTGGGGAAGCAGGTTGCCAAATGTATAATTCAAGGACCATGAACTAAAATGCAACATTACAAAATGTAATTTCTGTAAACCCCACCATAATTAGCGATGTATAGCAATGACACAACTGCAATGTTTTCATTAACCCTTCCTTCTCCACAGGACCAGAGGCATTTAGAGTCAAAACTCCCATGTGTTTATCCAGAAAAATTATTCTGAATTTCCCAACCCACAATCCTGTATAAGCCTGTGCTTATAACTTTCAGAAGCCTTGAAGAAACCTACCTAGTACTGGTATTTTTTCTTACATATTGTCTCTCAGTATCTGTATCAAACAATCACCTCAGGCTTTTGTACTGGAGTCCCTTACTGCTCTTCCCTGCAAGTCCTCTTGATCCTTCATGGGACACAGATTCCTTCTCTTTCCCCTGCTTTCTGTTCAGCCTGTAATTTTCTATCTGCTTCCAACTTTGGTCTGACAGTAGTGTGTACCAGTAGAGCTTTTATGATGACTCTCAAAGTCTGTTTCTCTAAAAAGAGAAGCCAGCAGGCAGCTTCATGCTGGTTTTGGCCTCCCAAAACTTTTCATTTCCTTCTGGCTAATGTGTTTTACAGGGAATATGCAGTTAACCTTTCTGTCCTTTCTCATTTCAGCATCCTCTAAGTGTTTTCTATACATGTGTCCTTAGATAAACTAAAAGTTTGAGCCCTACTTAGAAAGACTCCTCCCCAGGTCCCATTTCAGGGCACTTGTGTAGGTGCCTTAGTCCTTTTTTGCTTCCTTTCTTCCTTTACAGATATCTGATGCTTATCAAGCTCTTCATCTCTTCAGCTGGGGTAGACCTATTATTGGGTATTTTAACCTCAAATTGGCTAAATTGCTATTTAAAAAAAAAAAAGTTTCCTGGAGATGCCTTTAAACTGGTTATTATAGGCACCAGTGGGTTGGTAACACAGTATGAGCTATTTCATCCTCTCAGGGAAATATAATGTTAAAATTTGAAAATGCAGGGATAATTTCTGCAGCAGTCAAGAAAAGACAAACTGTCTAAAACCAGAGTATTTTGTGTATACATAATATTTAAAACAAACAAAGTCCTTAAAGCTTTGCTAAAAGTCAATCAGATTTGTGTCTACCTGGATTTTCACATTATGCAGATGGATCAGTAAGGTATCCAGTTGGATCGGTGAATTGTGTAACTCGATGTGTAAAATGCTTAAGTTCTCAGATATTAAAATAAGCAACTGAGTGTGTATTGAAAGGGTATTGGTCAATTAGTAAAATATGCAGCATGATCAGTAAATCATTTAATTAGATGGCTAAAACTTCTAAGAGAATCATGAAAAAAATGGATTCATTTGTGAAGTATCCTTGATATTTAAAGAAATATAAGCATAAAACTGTCACTTCAAAAGGTTTGA
Organism: Zapornia atra; assembly: GCA_013400835.1. Classification (NCBI taxonomy): domain Eukaryota; kingdom Metazoa; phylum Chordata; class Aves; order Gruiformes; family Rallidae; genus Zapornia; species Zapornia atra. The sequence goes on from VZTU01034943.1 coordinate 9,349, forward strand.
TGTATTGTTTTGTAATAATTTCAAAAACTGTAATGTCATGGGCATGTTAGAATTGAAGTGAACTGTTGGTCTAAGAGGACTAAGAAGAAAACAAAAAAGACTATGAAATATAATTTAAAATGAAATTTTTTTTCTTAATAAATTTTTGGGGGTCTTCTTTATCCTACTTCTACAAGGTTTTCAATGTTCCATGAAAACAAGACTGCAGCAGATTAAGGAAATAATCTAACAAAACAGGTAGAAACTGTTGAGTTTTCAAGGAAAGTCTTTTAAAGTATTCTATCAGATTAATTTCTCTGTACTTATATTTTTTCTTTTTTTTTCAGAATTTGTTGTTGTTGTTGTTGTTCTGAGAACCATGCTTTTAGGAACAAGGGGTTTCTCTTTGTACATTTTGTTCCCCTGATCTAATAAAACTTCTTGTAATTGAATTAATGCATCTTTACTTTTCTGCAGTTCCTGTGAAGGTTATGAAAATTGATTAGATAATGTAGAGATACATGAAGAAAAGATTATAGCTCATAATATTAAAAACAAGAAAGTTGTCTAAATAATTCTTTTTCTCAGTCCTGCTTTTCCTTTTAACCTTCGCAACAGAAAATAGTCTCTGCCCAAAAGTGTATGCATTTTAAACACATAATAAGGCATTGAAATGCACATTACTTGTCCAGTCTTATACACCAGGTTGTGAGCACACCTGTGAATGAAACTTTGTTCCTCTAAACTTAGTTCTAAGGATTATCATATCACCTATTAGGAAAAATGATAATGGAATAAAAGGATGGGAATTCAAATTTGATTAGATTAGACAAAAATTCTTTTTTTTTTGTTAGAAACAGGTAAAGGCTTGTCTGAATGTGGTTTAGTGAAGGGGAAAGAAAGCTCAAATAGATTTTTAGGAGCATTAGAAGTTCAGCTTTGGAGAGGCATCTGGGGTTTTGATGGGGAAGATAAGTAAAGACTTGTAGGTTCTCCACTGTTAGTCACTGTTGTGTTCCCTTTACTTGAATATCCTACCCCTCTGTTGCTGCTCTATATGTATCTTCCATGTTAATTCTGAACCCAAAATGCTCAGTGTCTTTTGGCTGTGTTGCCTATCTACTTCAAACCACTTTTACATGAAGTAAACTTTCTTTCCTCACATGTTGACCCTGTTTCCTTGCATTCCATGGCCTGCTGAGAGAGAGAAGGGAGCCAAGTATGGATTAGGACTTCATTCTGCTTCTGAAGGACTTGTAGATAATAGGGACTGTCATCTCTCCCTGGGATGGAAAGGGGAGGAGCAGAGGTATCTGCTTTGCAGAGTGATTAGTCAAAACTGCAAGAGAGAGAGTATTACATTTCATAGTCTTGGTCTTTTTCTTTTCCTCACACTAACATTAATTACTGACTTCCTATCTTGTCTCTGTAGTATCACTAATGTAGGATTCCCCTCCAATAAATTTTCTACACATAAGACACTACTGAAATGTTTAACTGATTTAGAAACTTCAGTACTGAATTGCATTTACACTTCAAAATACGTTCAAAAGAAACATGGTTCAAGGTGTTTTCCAAAATATATAAATATTTATAGCAGTCTTTGAACTTATGAACCAGGAAAGCTTCTTTTAATAATGTGAGAGTGGCTATGGCCCTAAAATAGCACATGTTATCTTTTACTGAAGGATAGCTTTGTAGCTGGATTTGCTCATTGTCAAATTTGCTTAAGTAACAGATACATTTTTCTAGATACTGATTGTCACCCAACAGACTGGAAGTCTGCCATCTCCCCCCTCGCCCCTACTCTGGTGACACACAGTGTCTTTGAAGTAAACAGGCTTCATGCAGTTAGGTTTCAATAGCACTAGCTCTAATGATTTGTCTTTTTTACATTTATCCCTATGCAACACTAAAACTGCTGTCCTCGTTGCAAGCAGGAATTTGTTAGATAGAACCTTAACATCTTTTTCAGTAAACAGAAAGAATGATCTAAGAATAATTCAGAGCTATACGGTTAATGAGCTGGAAATGTTTGGGCTAAGAAATAAAAATATAAATAAATCATACCCTTTGATTTTTCATTAAATTGCATGATACATTGTTTCAAAGGTGGGGACAGGACAAGGGGGAATGGATTAAAACCAAAGGAAGGAAGGTTTAGATTAGATATTAGGGGAAAGTTTTTTACAGAAAGAGTGGTGAGGTGCTGGAACAGGCTGCCCAGAGAAATAGTGGATGCCTCATCCCTGGAAGTGTTCAAGGCCAGGTTGGATGGGGCCCTGGGCAACCCTGTCTAGATCCAGGCCTGGAGGTTGGTGGCCCTGCCTGTGGCAGGGGGGTTGGAGCTCTATGATCCTTGGGGTCCCTTCCAACCCAGACCATTCTATGATTCTACGATTCTATGAAAGGTGAATTTATTGCTCTTCCAGAAAGAAACGGAAAAATGGCCATTTTTTTCTTTATTCCATGATCTCATGCAATAGTGCTAATGGTTATTATGTTAACAGTAGCTGTTGTTTATAAATATGTGTCACCCATGTATTAGTATTATTAGTATTTATTCTGTAGGCATTTTGCATTTGTAAACAAGAATTTTTCAAAATAGGCAAGCAGTGCTAAACAGCAATACTTTGTTTTCTACTATAAACAATTCCATTGTTTTCAAGAAATAACAATCAGTTACATTTTACTATTACACCAAGGAAAAAAAGAGTGAAAAATAAATCTACAACATATAACAGTCTAATTTTGATGACTACACAGTTAGAAAATGCTCTGAACTAAAGCATTAGTTAGCATGGTTACATGTCAACATACAGCACATTTTTTCTTACCAATGTATGTTCACAGATTTCATAACATACTTCTTTCCTCCAGTTACTTCTCAGTGATTCCTGGTATGTGCTGCTTGTCTTTATCCAAAGTTTCCTATCCTATCTACATATAATACAAGGAAGCCAAATAAGATCTGACATGCTCAGTTTTTTTGAAACACAAAAAGATTTCAAAGGAGAAATTATCCTAAAATAGTTCTTTTCAGCCTCTCTAGAATCAGCTTCTTCATTCAACAAGGGAGCAACTGGCTCCTGCCACGGCTGCTGCTTTCTTCTGCATTCATGATTCCTAGTGCCATGGCACAGAAGGGTTTCTCGCATGTTGAGGAAGTCACTTTAGAAGGTTAATTTCACTTTTTAGTTTACCACTATTCTCAGTAAGACTAGTCAATGTCGTCCGCTTTCTTTGAAAACTGAAGTTCTTCAGCGCTAGTATGGCCCATGACTGTTTATTCTTATCAATTCATGTTTATTCTCATAATACAATGGAGGTGTTAGTTAGCAAGAATTAGATCTCTGAAGGAAGGTTTTAATTTCTGCAAGAACACCTTTCTCACCCTTCTTTACTCACCCATCGATGATACACATAAATAATGAACCTTTGTCTTTGTCCAGCTACTTTGACCAGCTACTGCTTGCTAGTCTAAGCTATCAAGCCAGTCTCAGGATGACCATGCCAGTCTTTCCTGCCTTCTATGACTCCTGATTTCTCTGACAAATCCTAAAAAATGTAAGCATGCTACTCTTGCACTTCTTACCTGGCTCATCAATGTGAGGCACTAAAACCAGAAGAACACGACTCACCTTCAAAACCCCTATTCCACAATGGATCACTAAAGGACTAATTCACAACAGTGAGTCAGGGAAAGAGTTTGACACAAGCTGATCTTACCTATTTTTTTTAAAGAAAGAAGAAGAAGAAGGGTGAAGCTGGTAGTCTCTTTTCATTTTTCCAATTATAGTAAAAACCATTCTTAAGGATTTAGTCTTTGGACCAGTCATCTGTATTTTTGGTTCAAAAGCATTTGTCCTAGGTATCTGTTGAAATTCTATTAAAATACTTGCCTTAACATGAACACAATATATGCTTTAGATATTTTTTTTTCTTGAGAAATGAGAACTCTACATTCATTATTTCTAATTTCTTTGTGACAGAGCATAAACCCTGTGCAGATGACCTTGAGGGAAAGGGCATATTAGACTTTTTTTTTTTTGCCTTGTGGGCATCTATTGTGCTTTCTAAATGGTACTAAGTACTTCATTATCAACCTTTTACTTCACAGGGATATCAATTTAAATGTTTTTTAAAATATCATTTAATATCTACCATTTTTTGCTGCTACTTTCTAATGGTAAGTGCTTTCTTTTCCTCACAGAACAATGCTGCTAGATGTGATAAAACACAGTTTTTATCTGCTGCTCTTGTTCAACCAAGCATCATAGTACACAGTTTGAATGGTTTGATATATGTTCAGGAATTTTTTTTTCTGCTTTCTATCATATCTCTCATGATGGCAAGGTATTATCAAATAAATTTAGACAACAATATGATATTGAGCAACATTTTCTTTGTATTCCAGAAATAATCTTTTATTTTGTGTACCAGCAATAATTCCCAATGATATAGACTTTTCCTAATATGTCAGCATAGGTTATAATTATTAACTAACTCCCCCTTACAAGAACTTTGCAAGATGCTGTACATCAATATTTGAATGAATTATTAAGCTAATAAGGGAGATACACTGTTACAGCTTCTGAATTTGTTATTTCAATTCCAGTAATATGTGTTTCATTTTATCAGTTAGTTTGTTGTCCAGTGTTACAAAAAATCAGTGTTGGAATTACATTTGGATAATTGTGGGTTGTAAGGGTTTGGTTGTTTGGCATTTTAAAAATTGTTTTAAATGTAAATTTAAATTTAACAATATGATGATACTTTCTCTTGGAATAATTTTAGTGTTTAATAGAATCAATGGTTTGATTTTAATTTAGTAGCAAAATTAATTCTAGTTAGATAACTTGTCAAGTTCCTTCAGATGAACGGATATAAAATACTGAAATAGTATCTGTCTAACTTTGAGAAGTATATTTGCAATCTTGATTAAAGTAAATTTAATTACTTGAGAGTATAATGAATGAAATGATTTAGAATTGGGAGTTTTCACATACTCCTATTGGAGTGACATTTTACAGAGGTTGTCAAGGCTTGAAGATTAAGAATATGACACAGTGTTCTTAGTTCTTACTATCACTATATGCCTGTAAATTTTAGAAAGCATGTTCCAGAGGATACAAATATGATTAGGAGTTATATTTACTAAATAAAGAATTGTTAAAATAAATTTTAATCTTACTGTTTTCTGCAATTTTTTACGTATAAATGTATGTATGTAGTTTTTAAAAGAAAAAGAATAACACAATTAGTTTAAAATTTTTAATCTGAAAAACAGTTTTCAGTTCTCTGGATTCCAAGGCTTTCCTGAAACCTGTGGGTTTGCTAGTGGAGAAAAAAACGAATCCTTTATCAGTTTATATGTGCTAGGATTTTGGAAAAGTAAGTTTTATTTTAAATACAGACATTATTTACTACTTGTTTGTAGTAAATTCCTATTTTATATTTTGATTTTTTCACTTTCTTTTTTTCATGGCTACAATATGTGTTTCATGATAATTACCTTGACCCTTAGAAAGTGGTAGGTATGTTATTGTCATATTAGCTGTCTGTGAGGTAGGAAAGTATTTTATGGCTTTTCTTACATCTTTGGCTTTCTTTTATCTCTTACCCTGAATGTAAGCTATTTTTCTATTGATACTTAAAAAAATACTTACATTCCTATTTTGTATAATATGAAAGTATCTCTAGGTTATGTATTGTCCAACATGTTATTTATATCTTAAGATTTATATATTAATAAATTTTTTTTTTTCACCTATAAAAAAAATAGGTACTAGATTTGGTAAGAAAGTGGAAACGGAAAACTTTCATTGAGCAAGGGAAAGGAAATAGAGCTATCAGATGGCTTGCAAAATAATATTTATTGTAAGAAGCACTATAAACTGTCCTTGTCTTTTTCATGGGTTTACAGTGGCTATACTAACACATGGTAGTGATCTAGGTGACACTGGAGAGAGCTCAGATAATGTGTCTTCTGCTGCTGAAAACTGAGCTTTAGTCTACATAGAAACAATGAGAACAATGTCAACAATATTAAAAAATATGAGTAAATAAATAGTATATTTTTATATGACATAATATGTGCTGTACCTATCTACACAGTAAAATGCATTTGTAATACTTTATCATAGAATCACCTGGGTTGGAAGAGACCCTTTAGGTTATTGAGTCCAACCATAGTCTAACCCTGACTCGTCCACCTCTAGATCATATCCTTAAGGACTTCATCGACCCACCTTTTAAAAACCTCCAGGGATGGTGACTCCACTACCTCCCTGGGCAGCCTATTCCAATGCCTGACAGCTCTTTCAGTAAAGAAATTATTCCTGATATCTAACCTAAATCTCCCCTGATGCATTTTAAAGCCATTTTCTTTTGTCCTATTACTTGTCACCCGACAGAAGAGACCAACCCTGACATCTCTGCAGTCTCCTTGCAGGTAGTTGTAGAGAGCGACAAGAACTCCCCCCCTCAGCCTCCTTTTCTCAAGACTAAAAATCCCCAGCTCCCTCAGCAGCTCCTTAAAGGACTTGTGCTCAAGACCCATCAGCAGCTTCATTGACCACCTCTGGATGTGCTGCAGCATCTAAACATCCTTCCTGTAGTGAGTGGCCCAAAATGGAACACAGTACCCAAGGTGTGGCCTCACCAGAGCGAAGTACAATGGAATTATCACTTACCTGCCGGTTACACATTCCTGATTCAGGCCAGGATGCGGTTGGCCTTCTTGGCATAACATTACTTGGCATTCTTATCATCACAGAGAATTAAGGGAATTGTAAAAAAATTGGCCAGTGGTATTGAAAACCTCTCAGGAAGATGACAAAGGATTTAACCTGGAAAATTGAAGAATGAAAACAGAATGTTAACTACATAAAAAATGAACTGCAGAAAAGATGAACTTTGATAACCTGTTTTTCTTAAAATATGAACACAAAAGGGTGTTTAATTAAAATAGAGGTTGATATATTCAAAAGTGACAGAAATAAAACTTTCTCAGGCAGTTCATGATTGCAATAATTAAGCTGCTGGCACATGAATGTGAAAATTATTTGCTACTGGATTTCAAGTTTAGTTTAAAACTTGGTTTACTGGAGATCAGTAAAGATTTTTCAGTAAGATTTTTCCCTCACATTTTCCTCTATAGTTTGCAATCACCCACCCAGTTTCCTATACTTTGGCTACTGAACTGGGGGACAATACTGCCTGATTTATTGTGTCTGTACTTGTTTTCTTTTTTTTTTTTTACTTTATAATATAATTCTTCTTTTATTGATGAGGTTTTTATTCCCGAACCAAGTATCTTGGTTTTGTTTGGAACTTTTGCATCAGAGTCCTGTGGCAGTTTGTCTTACTAGTGCTGTGTAGTAAAATATTTATATGAGATTTTTAGTAACATTCATTAATGTAAAAAACATCATTCTTTGGCTGACTTTATGAGGTCTTCTGGCATTGTAATACAAATCACATAGAATGTGGTCTGACAATATAAAATTATTCAGACCCCTTAACTATATCTACTACTTAATGGAGCAGTTACCTAGGGTTTGATTATTTAAGTGTTTTCATGTAAGAATTTCTATGTGTTGTGTAAACTTTAGCTCTCATCAATGAAAGTCTAATCATTCCAACTGGAGAGAGAGTGATCACCTTGAAGTGCATGCAAAAAGTGTTATTCAGATGCCAGAGATGTCCCAGGGGATCTTACCTTGCTGCCAAAAAAGAAAGGAACAGATATTTCTTCAGTCTTGTGTCATATTTATCAATCCTATTCAGAAGCATCAGATACCGCAGGGCCCTAAAGACATGGTTATACATGAGAACAGGTCTCCAAGGTTCATTGACAACATTGGTGGGTCTCCATAGAAGGTAAGATATCTAGCAGACATGTAGCCCCTATATGTAGGAATGCAAAGGTGAACCTGAATCCCATATCCTGACTTTTTTACTTGGGGTGCCATACCCCATAGATATGATAGTACACCTAGGAGGTGAGGGGAGTGGAAGGATGAGAAAGTGGGTTGGGACAAGGCTTTTGCAGCTATTTGAAACATGGATGTACTACTTCTACAATTTTGGGTACTGCTTGAACTTGAACAAGATAGTAAGTAATGGAGAAAGCAGAGCTGTGTTTAATTAATAAAGGTAATTTATCTCCTCTAAGGAAACCAAACTAAAGGGCCCCAAAGACCTCTGTTTTCTTGCATAATGGAAATATAGGACAAACAAATGCTACAGGTACAAGATAGCTTCTACTCCCGTGTTGCAATTTAAATAAGCATTCTGATAAGGTCTTCTATTAAACATGCTGGTTTGTGTGTGTGTGGTGGGGGTTGTTGCTATTTAGAATAAAGTAACAGATGTTCTTTTGTGTATTTCTCAAAAGGCTTCCCATATGAAGGGAAAACTCTACCTAGACTTTTGCAGGAATGGAGTCTGGGGATATGGACATACCAAAGAATTTATTAATATTCAACAAATCTACAAGTGTTTTGTATAAACTTTCATAATTATGCAATCAGAAACATATATTAAATTAAGTGTTGCCCTGAAGTACCATTAAAAGTTTATTGATTCACTTCTCAGAAACCTAATAGACTTCATTTTCTAGGGAGGTGATTTGTACCCAAGAAATACCACTGTATAAGGATTTATCAGAAGATGAAAGGCATTATGCTCTGCTTACCAACCAATCCTGTCATATTGTAAGAAACCATCAGAAGTGGAAGTTTCATACAAAAAGTCCTTGAAGTTGTCGAAGGAAAATGAGAGCTAAGTCAGTTTGCAGAAGTGAAAGCCATGTAGCTGGCCCTGAACGAAAAACATGGCCAATACTCTTCCTTTATACCAGCTATGGGGTAGTGGCAAACACTCCATTCGATTTTCTACAGCAGCTGAAGCAGATCATCCAATAGCACAGAGCTAAACCTATCCGGGTTGCAACATTGTGGCAAGTGACTGCTGCCTGGGTAGAAAACCTTGCTGTAAAGATATCACATAGACACCATGCCCCAAAACAATGCCACTGTAGAATGTTGCAACAGTGAAAAGGCAGATCAGGCTGTTGAGCTTTATGGACCCATGAAACAGGGATAGTAGGAAGAGGTGCAACATAAAGATGTTCCTTCTTGAACTGGGGACCCATAACTACAGACAATATTCCAGATGAGGCCTCACCAGTGCAGACTAGAGAGGGAGGATAACCTCTCTCAACATGCTTGCCACACTTTTCTTGTTAAACCTCAGGATGCCATTGGCTTTCCTTGACCACTGCCATGAATTTGCCCAGGCAAGAGATACCTACTCACCACGGTACAAGTGACTGCTGGGTGGCTATAAACATACACTGTAGACCACACCAGGCCTGAAACACCATCTTGGGCCTTGAAAGGCTAAATCTACAGAGACACTGATACCAAGAAAGAACTGAGTCAGGCAATGGGAACCATTTAGAAAATAATCCCATACTCTCCTGGGCTAAGAAGCATGCCTCCCCACCATCTATAAGCCTCTGGAAAGATTGACTGATACTAACAACTCTGAAGACTATACTGACAGTGACTATACTGAGAGTGTTGGGCACTAGGGGATGGAAGCACTGGCATATAAATTTAGCAGCACTCGATGAACACTTTAGGATTTACTAGCCATCAAAGATCTTGTCTAAACAGAGCCCTTTAGTACTGGAGAAGGAGATAAGATCCTTACAGTCCATACAGGGAAGTGGCTAGGAAAGGCAGAGTGGATTGCTCCTTACTTGGGAAAAGGCAAACCCATTTGTGGAATTATTTTCTCTCCAGAATGCAGATGCACTTGGATAACTTGGAAGGGTGGGGAGATCTGGTGTATACCTCAATGAGACGTAACCTTGGGGGAAAATAATCCATGATGTAAGTTGCATATAGTATGAACTAATTCAGAAGGAACAAACTAAACAAAAGAAAAAAAAAATTGTGTCACAAGGAACTGGGTGAGTGCAGCAATGATCAAACCAACCTGAGACTGATGCACAACCACACAACATGCTGCTTATCCTGTCCTACATGATCACCTTGACAAATGGGACTTAAGTCATTGCCTGTCCTTGTGGACATTCTGGGGAGTGGCAGAGAGGCCTATGGAATGTATGTGTATCTATCTCTCTTTTAAGGGACAGGGGATGATGGTTAATGGGAAGGTATAAATCTGTGTGTTGAATGTAAAGATGGTTTGAGTTTTTACTGCAAGTTGTAAGTGTTGGTAGGACAGGATTTCGTAATGATACATAGATATAGTGGGATGTCAGAAGATACACAGATGTACCAAGCTATCTGGGACCTGATTGTGGTGCAAATGGAATAAAGGCTGGAGATTGTATGAGATATGGCTGGAGTTCCTTCAAAGCAGCCCATACAGTTCTGTACGTTACACTTACAGCTAGATTGATGTGGATAATGCACCAGAGTTTTGCCTGTTACTGAGAATTGCTTGCACAACATGAAAGCTCTATCTCAAGCCCTCCCTTACCCTGCAAAGCCTGGTAGGCCTGGGATAGGCAAGAGGTTGAAAGAGGACATACTTAGGACACCAGACCCAAACTGATCAAAGGGATATTTCATGCCACATGGTGTCATGCTCTGGAATAAAAGCTAAAACAATGGAGGAGGAGAAGGGACAACATTAATTATTAAGGTGTTTGTCTTCCAAAGTAGCCACTATTCATGCTGAAGTTCTACTTCCCAGGAACTGGTTGGACATTTCCAGCTGATGGGAAGTAGAGATTAAACCTCCTGTTTTGTTCTGCCTCAGCTCCTTCCTTCCTTCCTTCCTTTGGTTGTTTTAAAAGGCCATTTGTATAAACAAATTACAAACTCAGGTAAAGGATAGGACATTGTGTTAAGTATGGGAAGCTCTATGTTAAATCTCATGACATTAAAACACTGTTTGAAATACTCATATTTTAAAATCAAGTGCATTTGTTTCTTTTTTCGTGTCTTTGGCCATATGTGCAGTAAAGATGTTGAGTAATTCATCCATCACTTGGCAAGTTTAATGAACCTGTGTTTTCAAAACGTAGATTGCAAAGCGAAGATATCAACTGGGAAAAAACCAAAGTTTTTAACTAAACAGTGTATCTTAATTATGCATTTGGTCATAATTGTTTTCTTTATTGGCTTGTTTTTAATTTTAATTGTGTTAAAGATTTCTACTGGGAAAAATCAAGTATGGCATTATGATTTGAAAAATGTTCTGTGTTGAAGCTTAAAACATGGGTTTAGCAATATTTTAAAAACCCAAACCTGTTTTTGACAACAAACTTTGTGAAGTCTACTCTACCAATCTTTTGTATTAATTTAAAATGTAAGATGGCAACAGTCCATTTTGGACACATTTTGTTAAATAATCAAAAGTACCTACAAGCTCTGTGTGTAGCAAGAAAAAAATTATAAGGAGAGCAGCCAAGATGCGTGTTTTTTAAGAGAAAAAATATTTTAAGACTATGTTGCTTTTATTCACTTCACTTTATTGAAACTACTTTAAATTTCAAAGAGTAAGAAGCAAAAGCACTCTGATTTCAATGATGGTGTCCACTCAAAGTTCTCCAGGGTCTATAAAAACAAAGCAATGTCATGATACTAAACTTTTTTTGTCATCCTACCAAAAATCACCAATGTTTTGTCAAGATTTTTGCATTAGTCTGAAAGAGAAGCAAAATCATGGTTCTCTGACCTACTGAAATTAAACGTAGATATTTCTAATAAATTAAAAAATAATAATTTTTTTAAATTAGAAATTAATATGTGCCTGGGACAGGGAACAAGCTGGATATTCCACATACAGCAGAACAGAGGTTTGGGGGGTTTTTTTCCTACCCAAGAAGTAGCAATAGGGACACCTTTGGAGAAGTTAATACTCATATTGTACTGCTAAAATATATATATGATTGATTTCAAATGCTTATGTCTTTGTAAAGGAAATTAAGAGTAAATTAGTAAATGTAAGTTTAATTAATAATTGTAACTTTAAGTCGGGAGGGTGTGGTGGTTTTTGTTTTCTTTTTCTTTTTTAGAAAAAAAGCAAAAACCATCCTTATTTAATGGTCTCCCTCAGCTAAGAATATGTTGGTTGATGTATGTATTGCTGTAAAATTGTCAAATGCTTCTTCTGGGTCAATTTAGAACTAAATACCTATGGAAAAATCTCACACTATGACTTTCTACAGAAGGCTTTTATGGAGAAGTCAATTGCATAGAAATGGAGTCAGGACCCTGAGATATCCGAAAGTGATACGCTAATGATAAATGGGCTCTGTGTTTGAAGAGTTTAGCTAGAGACATGAATGGATCTGCCTTTGACCTGCTTCACTAGTGGAGTAGCTCTTTATGCACATTTTATGTTCAGTACCTTTTTACAGTGATTCTGAACTCTCTGCTCATTAATGTGAAGGAAAATGCACCAGTTTATATGCTTGAGGAGGAAGTAGGAATAGTCTTAAATTATTATTTCATTGTTGCCTTCTGCTAAGGACAAAGCAGTTACTTCTTTCTTGTTCTTGAGAAAATTGGCTACACATTCTGTCCAGGCCAGAGTTAACCTCCCCAAACAGCCAGCACAGGTGAGCCGAGTCAGCCTGGGCTGTTTCCACACCACCTGACATCACTCCCCCATGAAAGGAGCTGGTTGGGAATGGGTGAGTTGCTGTGGCTCCTGGGCAGTATGGATGTGGTTCCTGGGCAGTATGGATGTGGCTGGGATGTTGAGTTGGTCCTTGCATCAGTACAGTGCTCAGTGTTAATCATCTCATCGGGTTGGTGCAGTGCTCAGTGTTATCACCTGGTGTGTGCACTGTGTCCCAAGCTTTTGGTTTTGTGGTGCTTGTCAGTAAACTGCCCTTAACTTTACTAATTATTGTAAAAGCAATGATGCTACTTATTTGTAGCAAGATCTCCTTTGTCTTCTGCAGAGAAAAAACCTTTTAATTTGTCATTCACTGTGTTTTATTAGTGTAGACTCATTAATAAAATGAAAAGTGTTATTTTTTACTATTAAGTAAATTCGGGTTAAATTATTTATGGGTTAAATAAATTAGAACTTAAAGAGCACGTCTATACATTGCTCCAAGCTCCCTCACAGCAAGATACTTGATACCAAAACAGAAAGGGTAAGCCAGGATGCATAAGATGCATTTTTACACAGGTGACAGTTAACTAACTCTCAAGTGTATCTTGAACAAATCTGAAGAACACTTTCAACCTGAGAAAAATCTTTTAGATCTAAATGATAAAAATACTTAAAATCTCACCTCTCTGCCTCCATATTTCTTCAGTACAACAAATAAATTGTGTGGATACTTGATTAAAGTCTGGAAATATAATCCATGTTATTTCTCTAACCTGGAGATGGAATGGAGTTTGATTTATGTTTGACCTTTTTGAAGTGTCCAGTAGTGATGAAAAGAAAAATAAATTACAGATAATCCATGGTATTCTGTCGCATACACATAAATAACTACCCTCAGAAAGTATCAGTCTGAAGTAATGGTTCTTTCTATGTGTTAATATGTTTAGTTTGAGAACTTCTATTTGGGTTTGATAGTAGATTACTCTTGGGAACATTATTCTGTTTACTCTCTTTGAGACCAGTCAAGTAAGAAAAGAACCATTAAATCAAGGCTGTTCAACTAATTGATTTTTTTGGTTCATTGGCTGAATGAAACAATTGTGGAAACAATCAGGTCAACCTAAAGTTAAATGGTTTTAGTTTTCATGTTGGAAAAAAAAAGACATCTAAGATGTGTTAAATATTTTTACTTTATTAAAATACCAAGTGTGTACTTCAGTTAGATTCTAAAATTTGGTGTTTTGGTTAACAAGTAGACTGTCTATTACTGTAGTGCAGATACTGTTTCTCCCCATTTTTACTGCAGTGGCAATATTAAGGTCATCATGGCCAAAACTATGGCTTTTCAAAAGTATATGTTTTCAGCTGTATTTCTGTAAAAAGTATTTTCTATGTATTTCTATTATTACAAAACAGTTGATGATGCAGTACCCTTATCACTGTCAAGATTTTTTTTTCCTTTTACTAGAATGCAACTCTATTAATCATAACATTGGCAGTTTAATGCTTGGATTGCAGCATTAAAATGTAATTCATTAAAATTTGTTCCAGTCAGCATGAGTCATGCAGTAAAATATTTATTACTGTTTTCAGCACTTCTGGCAGGAAACTGAATTTGAAAAATAAGGAATTATCATATATTCCTTATATATTGACAATATCAACCTGTAAAAAAGTTACAGGAATGTGTGATATGCAAGAAGTGTGAAACAAGACTGGCATGTTACAGAGTGTCTTCAACGTCAAGATTTTACCAGAATCATCTAGCCAAAGTATCCTTTTCATCTACTGAAAGGTATTGACTGAGATCTAAAACTTTATTACCTGTCAATGTTAAAATTCTCGTTTCAATCAAGGGTGCCTATCAGTGTAGTTTTCAGCATGAGAGTCAACACACAAAGACATGAGCAATTCAGGATGTTTTAGAAGTGCATTGCTGGAAACATCCTAACACAGGTGACTGAGGAACCAACAAGGAGACAAACTACTGGATGTCATACTTATAAATAAGGCAGGACTGTTTGGTTTGTGAAGAGCAGGGCAGCCTTGGCTACAGTGACCATGACAAGAGTTCAGGATCATGCATTGGAAGAGGCAGGACTAGGGCCAGGACCATAGCCACGGACTTCAGAAGAGCAGCCTTAAGTCTCTTCAGTGATCTGCCTGAAAGAATCTCATAGGAGGCTGTCCTGGAGAGGCAGTGGTGCCCAGCAACAGGCCAGGAGGCAATGGGCACGAACTGAAACACAAGGAGTTCAATATGAACGTAACAAAAAATCTTTTCATGATGTCCCTGATCAAACCTCATATCAGGTTGCTGAGAATCTCCATCTAAGAAAATAAGAGACCCAGCTGGACAAAACCCTGGACCCTGTTCTTGGTGACTCTGCTTTGATCAGTGGCAGTGGACTCTGTTCTCTAGCTGTCCCTCCCAACCTCAATGATTGTGTGATTCTGTGTACTACTTCTAATTTGGTGTTTCTTCATAAGAAGAAAACAGAAACCTTTAAGTGATATAGATGTAGCAGACATTTAATGGGCTGTATTTGAGTTTATACCCTTTAACTGGAGGTTGATCCAATACTCAACGCCTTTCCCATCAAATCAGTAATATAATATATGAAATAAATTCCATCACATTTTGCTAACACAGGAAGTAGCAACTTGTCCTTAAGATTTGCAGCACTTAAACTAGCTCAGTTAGAAATACTTACAGCACAGACTGAATCAGTCTGAACTGCTTCCTACTTTCTTCTCCAGTCCAATTACAACTCCAGCTGCAAGTGCCTTCTCCCTACTGAAGGATGCTTCTTCATCCTTCAGTAAACAGATTAAAAATGCCTATCTGGAAGAAATCTAATTCAGGAGAAAAAATACAGCATGTTGTTTTATCTCAAGAAACAGAAATGGATGAATTTCATGTGAAAGACAAGGTTTTATAATATTATTTTGCATTTATAAGGCACTGACCCTAGGCAGCCTGCAGATGGTATCTTCTATGAATACAGAACATTCTGTCTCAAGGAGCTTGAAGGTTTAAGTCCTTACCAGGGTTAGCAGGAATGTAGAGAACTATGATCTCCCCCCACCTTCCACCGCCATCTGCTTCTGACATAACTTGATTCCATTGCCTCTTCAGAAATATACACAACCCTTAATCCTGCAGGTCTGCTAGCCTCTCTAATATCTGACATCACTGACTTCTAGTCAAGCCTGACTCTCAAAAATTGTCCATGTTCCTTATCTTACTGCTCGACACTTGATCTGATTCAATCTTCTAAAGTGAATGACTAAAGTGTTTTCAAGAGGGTACACTATTCTCTCAGTGGCAATTCAAGTTTTTTTCTCTAGATGAAATTTTACTCACTTGTAGATTTGGTAATCTATCTTTACAAAAATTAGAGATTGTCCAGACAAACAGAACACCAGTGTTAGTGTCTCTGAAAAAAGAGAAGTGAATTTTAGAAGACGGTGAAACATCAATTCTAGTGATCCATTTAAAATTATGACACTGCAGAGAATTCTGTGTCAGAAGGGAGGAAAGCTGGTATTGCTTTTTGCATGGAGTGACTCTTGCTCTGTGAAACATCATTTACAGTTCCAGACATAAATCAACTGGGCTATGCTCTTGCAGACATCCTTCTCTTTCAAACAATATACTAGTAGTTTATTTTAGCAGTGAGACATCCCCTTTGATGCATTGCCTGTTTTCACATAACTCATACTGTTTAGATATTAGAACAAAAGTACCTGATAAGTATGAAATAATGGATACGGTATGTTCAGTAATTTTTTTTCAAAGTTAAAAGGAGTTACATATCGAAGATTTATATACGTATACTAACTTTGTAATCATATTTTGGTCCAAAAATGTTTAGTAAAATTGAATCTAATTTTCTGTTTTGGTTTGGGGTTTTTTTGTGCAACTCGAACAAGCTATAGAAAAGCATTTAATTAAAATAGGGAATATTTTACTAGTCCTTCTCCTAAGTGTATACTGTAGATAGATTTTGAAATCTGTGAGATTCATATTAAATTATTGTTACCCTGTTAGTGCTTTGCTTCTGTATGTTTGGATATTCCTATTTGTGTCAATTTCATGACAAAATAAGAAAAAAAAAAGAAAAGAAAATACCTGTGCTTACATTTGGGATTTTTTCTCAGTTTTCTCCTTCGATTCATTATGGGTTTTGTATTAAATGTCCTATTTTCCTTGACTATCTCTTTTCCCAAAAGTAGGAGTCTGTCTTCAGGTGAATTCTTGTTTCTGAATCTGACTAAAAGAGACTGTGACACAATTACATGGTTCTGAATAAGAGTTTCAATTCATTTTAAAGACAAATTGGAAGAAGTTGTATATCCTACTACTAATGGTTCTGCAATATGGTATTAATTGTTAGCTAAAGTGAAGAGTACATTAGTCTACAATATATGAGGAAGTTCAAGGCTAAACATTCTTCCAAAACTGAAACTGGTTTGGATTGTGAAGCCTCAAAGAAATGTTGATATAATATATGAATAAATGTACTTCTTGTTTTGTATCCAACGCAACATAAAAACTTGGCATTACTGGTATTATTTTGTGTGTATATATGCTTAGGGATGCAGAATTTGTGCAAAAGGTGCTATATACTATTCAAACCTACAAAAATTGATATTTTTTTTCTTGGAGAGTTTTTGATCTAAATTTAAAATAAAACAATTGTTTATAAACTCGTAAAGTTGTGTGTACTGGACTAGTTGATGGGGGAGAATAGGAAGATCATGTGGTAGAAGATAATGCAATCTTATGAAGCAGTTACGTCTTATGTCTTCTGCCTGAGCTTTTTAACATGTGAGGCTCTGTAGAGCAATCTATCCCCAAGCCACAAAGTCACAATGCTGTCTTCCCTGTCTAATGAAGTATATCAAGTCTATGAAGAAGGCATTGTAAAATAAATATGGGTTGTAAGAAGCTAAATGCCTTGATAGAGATGGATCTGTGTGTTTATGATATCTGTTGCAAAGACCTGACTTGCATTCTCAAACACTTGATAGTTTGGAAAGTAATTTAGCAACTTCACACCATTCAAGTCTTTGGTAGATTAAAGGTCTGCTAATTAAACTTCAATGTATCACTATGCCTCTAATGATGAAAGTTTTCAGATTTACAGGGGAAAAAAAATATATAACATATGCAAATATATTGCTAGATTATATATACTGTAGCCACTTCAATTAATATGCTTTCCTTCACTGTTCTCTTCATTTTGAAAATTCCAAATGATATCTTTCAAGTATACAACTTTCCCATCGCATCTAGACAATAGTTAAGTCTAAACCATGAAAGGATATGAATCACTTATTTAAATTTCCTTTTCACAGTTAATATGGTAGAGCATTCTTCTAATGTTTTATTATATATCAAGGTATTGTAGTAGAATTTCAGAGACACCCTTAACTACAGAGTTGAAATTGTATGATAATATCGGGAAAATCGTGAGAACAAAGTATTGTCATTGAAAAGAAAAGATGAGTGAACACATAATTTGGTTTCATGTTTATAACAATGGGGGTGATAAAGTGATAGTGTGACTGTATGATAGCTGCAGAAAAAAAATGTTTGAAAAAGCATTCTGTTTCAAGCAGAAGGGCATTTTTAGCTACATATTTTTAGATGAAAAACCTTAGCTCTGTATATTTCTCTCTTCTGATGTCTCCAAAGACTGTTGACCTTTAGAAGACAATGTGAAGCCTCCTGGTTCCTTCTGTGTTTACCATGAAGTATCACTGGTTGATTTAGCCCTGAGAGGAAATTGAATAGGAAGAAACTTTTTTAGTTAAGATAAAGGAGAAAATACAGTAATCACTTTACTGAAGTGGATTCATTTGCATTTTTGTAAATCACTTCATGAAATGTAAATTAACGTAGAATTTTAGATTCAGTATGTGCCCATTGAATTCAAACGTGTTATAAAAATTCTTGCAGTGAGACTCATTTGCAGATCTCAGTTCAGTGGATTTCTAGCTGGTCACGTAATAGAACGTGTTATACATTGCTGTCATGTAATGGCACTATCACTGAGCACAGATTATAGCTCTGCTGGGTAATGTCTGATAGTACAAGAAAGAAAATGAGGGGATGCACTTTGGTGAATTCTGCATGGTTGAAATTAAAATAAATAATGTCATTGACTTTGGTAGAAAGATGACTAGATCAGTTTTATGATAGGAAAATAGGGTGTGAACAAGGAAAGTCTGAACTATACAGTACATACCAGGCTGTAGCATTTACCCAGACAGACAAGTCATGCAGTAGTTTTAGACAGACTGTGGCTAGGATTTTGAATCAATCAAAAAAACCCTTTCCTCTGAATATTTTTTTCACTAGAAACTATCTGAAAACTAGGTAATGAGGTTTTGATCAACTGCTTTAAAATGCAAAGCATAAAATAAGGGCCATACTTATATAAATGTATGTGCATACATATTCTATAGTTTCTGATCAGGCAACGAAGAAGTCATGCCTTTTTTGAAACAGTACTTATTACCAAAATAAATTCCACTTTTTTGTTAAGATTTATGCTAAATTGTATACTATTTCAGTTCAAAATTTGTAAGAGAATAGGTATTAGCTTCGGTAATTTGTAAGCAACTTGTGGAGGATTTTGTTCTCACTTGTGCCTGGTTCTCAACTTATGTAAGAATTAAGACATAAAGTCAGATAAAGCTATGGCAGACATTGTAATATTTCACTGATATGTTCTGGTTTTATTTATCAAATTCTATAAAAGCAATTGAAATCCAAACCAAGTCTGTGAGAGATATTGAAAATCTCTGGAAAAGGAAAGCTGTGTGAGCAAAATGCTAATTTCTATTATATATAAACAAAGATTTCATATAGATATATAACTTGTTTTATATATTACAGGAATTTAGAACTTTAGGTGTTTCAATTGCTCAGTCTTGAGGGTGCATTTATGAGTATTTACTGCATAATATTTTCTGCATAACCTAAAAAATACTTCATCACACTGCATAATTTTTCACATTTAAAAAGTGTTTATTCAGAATATTGCTTACATTGGAAAGATACTATTGCTATCTTCGAAATACCACTGCTCTGTTTAGCCGTTTCTGTAGCAGAACATGTCTTTAAAAGCTAAAAGCCTTTAAGCACCCATATCAAACCTGAGATTGCTTTTTCAGAGGCTGAATAAAAGAACATTGGACAGCTAGTCATCTAGTTTATTTATTGTGTTCACTAATGTTGCTGCTGTTTCTGAAAATAATGATTTTTTGTTCCAAATATATCAAAATAAAGTTTTTCATCTGTTCTTAAAGAGCAATACCATCTAATGCAAAATTTCAAGCTTTCCCACATAAAATGCCATCTCTTCTTATGTTCCTGAGGGCACAAAGAACAATGAAATCAATCCTTTTAGTTCTCCCGACTGAGGTTTATTATCCTGTAAACAGGACTGTGGGATAAAATAGATTTTGCTTAGTTGTACAGTTCTACAGCATAGCTTTTTGTATACTTCTGTGGATTTACGTTATTTCTAAGTGCTCTTGGTTACTATTTTCATATTGGCAGATGGATAATGATTTATATAATTCAAGTATATTTTCTCAAGGAAAATAAAAAAAAAGGTAGATTAGGTAAAATATTTTATAAGTGGTAACTTCCTACAGGGAGCTAAAAGACTCCCTGTAAAGGGCAACTGAAG
>VZTU01034945.1:0-15904 GCA_013400835.1 Zapornia atra
GTGGCACAGCTCAGGAACTAGTTCAGCATTGGTGGCAAGACATTGTGCTGTGCACTTCTTTTGTATATTATATTACTATTACTATCTTCATCTGCCTTTTTTTGACCTATTAAACTGTCTTTATCTCAACCCACAAGTTTTACTGGGTTGGGGTTTTTTTCCGTCCTTTTCAACATTTTCATCATCCCACTGTTGGGGCTCTCAGTGGAGTGAACAGCTCTGTGGCTGGTTAAGTTGCTGGCTGGGTTAAGATGCTGGCTGGGTTAAGCTATGAGAATGGAGGACAAATGAGGAACTATATATGGAAAAAAAATGGCTCAGAATTTCTGCTTTCTCTGTTAATCAAAGGTTTCCTTTTCACAAATATTTTGAAGATCATGTGCACACAGATAATATTTAAGTGTGCGGAAAGAAAGAATGAGTAGCAATACAACCAAGAAAAAACCGTAGCATACATTTGTAGGTAATTTTTATCTGTTTGTAGTAACAACAATCAGTCCATTTTCTGTATTTTACCTCCCAGAATTTCAAGTAAACAAATTGAATCAAAAGGAAAGAACAAACCTTATGAAAATTAGAAGGAAGAGAAACAATTTCTGTAATCTGCTTGTCAGGATTTTTGTTATGTCTTTCCTTCCTGTGCTGCATTTGATAATCTCCCTGCTCCAAAAATGGCCACAGTATTTACTGCAAGAATTGTACCAAACTCCTCTCTTCACCAGCTTAACCAGGCTGTTGAGCATCAGCTGATAACAGTGTCAGAGTTTGGGATCTTGATATTGCAAATTAGGGCTTGTAGTCAAGCATAATTTCATCAGTTTTCACAGTAATGCTGCTAGCATTGCCCATCCAGAAGAAGATTTTTTAAGTAAATGCTCCTCAAAAGCATTTGAAAAATCCGTGAAGTGCACAGCCCTTACAAATTGTTTGGACAATAAACAGAATGAAGGAAGTGATGGATATCAACAGCAGTCCACACCAATTTTCGGGGATAGTGGTTCTTGAAGCACTGGAAGTGAGTTAGCACTAATTCTAACTGCAGTTTAAGACTTTTTTTGTCTCTCACTAGGCATAGCATTCACCTTTGTTTTAAGCATATGTGTAATCCAGTCCTGCTCCCTTCAGTATGCATCAGTACTTTCCCCATACACCCTGCTTCCCCAGGCTATCCAGAATTAGCTGAAGACAGAGGCTGAAAAGGTATTTGGGCCAACTAGTTTTATGTGGCATGTGTTATTTAATTCATCTGATGTGTGCTTAGGGCAGTGGCTGTGTTTCAGATGTCTTGATATGTGGATGAACTAATAAGATTTTATGTATGCTTAGCCTTGGTGTACCGTTACAGCAAGAAGTTATACTGTATGTGAAAAAGAAATCTTACCAAGTGCATTCACTCACATGTACGTAGCCTTATTAATGTTTCATTACTAGCTGCAAGGTATTGGCAATAATCTTGAACGTTCATTAGACATTCATGAGTAAACTGTTTTAAGGCGTCAGTTGATTGCTTCGAATTAGCAAGTTTGCAAGAGTTATGATTACACAATTTTGAATAAGAATATAAAACGCTTTCATGAGATTTATAATTATGGAGGTAAAGTAATCCTCCTACCAAAATGGCTTAGGTTTAGATTTTTTTTTTTAAGAACTCCCACTCCAGTAGTAAGATTATCAAGTATTGCTTTATACTTAGAAAGACTGCCACACTGTTAAAATAATCAGGTAGCATTCTACAGTTTTGCACTGCTATCCTCATTCATAATACATACTAAAATTTGCGCTGAATGCAAGGAGAGGATGGTTTTATTTTGGGGGTTTGGGAGTTGGATGTTGTGGTGTGTTGACCCTGGCTGGATGCCTAGTGCACACCAAAGTCATTCTATCACTCCCCCTTCTCAACTGGGCAGTGGAAGAGAAAATATAATGAAAGGCTGCAGGAGGCAGAGAGAGATCACTCATTAATTGCTATCATGGACAAAACAGACTTGACTTGGGGAAATTGATTTAAGTTCTTACTTATTCAAGTAGAATCTTCTTCCCTTGTTCCTGGGCTCAACTTTACTTCTGATTTCTCTACATCCTCCCCCTGCAGCAGAACAGGGGAATGGGGGGTTGCAGTGAGTTCATCACATACTGTCTCTGCCATTCCTTCCTCCTCTGGGGAAGGACTCCTCAAACTCTTCCCTTGCTGCAACGTGAGGTCCCTCCCATAGGAGACAGTCCTTCATGAACTTCTCCAACATGAGAACTTCACAAACTGTTCCAGCATGGGTCCCTTCCACAGACTGCAATCCTTCAGGAACTGACTGGTCCAGCATGGGTCCCCCATAGGATCACAGGTCCTGCTGGGGTCACAGACTCCTTCAGCTGCATTCACCTGCTCTGGCATGGGCTCCTCTACAGGCTGCAGGTGGATATCTGCTCTATCATCAACCTGCTTGGGCTTCAGGGGGACAGCTTTCTTCACCACGGTCTTCACCAGGGGTTAAAGGGGAATCTCTGCTCCGGCATCTGTAGCACCTCCTCCTCCTCCTCCTTCTTTATGGACCTGACTGTTTGCAGAGTAGTTCTTACATATTGTCACTCCATTCTTTGGCTGCAATTGTTCTTGGTTTATTTTCTTCTTCTTGGTGATGATCTCTTAGAGGCACTACCGCCATCACTGATGGCATTGGCCTTGGCTAGCAGTAGGTCTGTTTTGGAGCTGGCTGGCTCTGGCCCTGTCAGACCTCGGTGAAGCTTCTAGCAGCTTCTCGCAGAAGCCACCCCTGTAGTCCCCCCAACTACCAAACCCCTGATATTGAAGCCAAATACACGTGGGTTTTTTTCTCTTACTATACCTGGAATATATATATATATGTTAAAGGGAATTTCTTTATTGATTATTCACCTTCAAAGTACACACAAGCAAAATTCAGAAACGATTTGCATCTAGGGAACAAAGCACACATATTTTAGGCTAGTGTTTGCAGAACAGGTATCTCCCATAACTTGGTGCCAGGTTGAACAGCTACGTCTTGATATTATGTTCTTTCTTTACTTTTAGTATGTCTTATGCTCACCTGCTAGATTTTTAAGAATTCAGCTTCACTGAATCACTATGATTTTAGGAATTCAGCTTCGGGCAGTATAGCTGCATCTTACTCATACCATAAATATGACCCAAACAGGACCATTAGCTGCAGAAAAATTAGGAATAAATCTTGTTTTCCTGGACAGCACATAGCCCTTTGAATAATACGACGGTCTTTTCTTTCTCTGAAATCTCATGCTTTATATGATATGTACATTTCAATTGCAGCAAAGAAATAAAGCAGGAGTCTTGCACATTGTACAGGCTTCTATTATCCTCAAAAGCTGATTAAATTTAACCATCATAAATGAAGCAGAAGCCTGACAGAAAAACATGACATCTGATGTCCTAATTAATATAATGATTTCCTAATAACATGGTTTTGCAAGTTCAGAGTTTACTTTTATCATCCTTTGTGCAAATAAATTTGATAGATCAAATGTTGAAATGAATCTACAGCAATGGTGACCTAACCAAAGTCTTTAAAGCAAGTCATGAATGTCCTGCTTTAACTCTAATCCTGAAGGAAAAAAAAAAAAACCCCAGCATTTTTTTTTCTCTTTCAGGACGTGAGCTGGAAGTCAAAATCAAGAAAACATATATAGAACTGTAGTGATCACATTCAGCTGTCATTTTTCTCTACTTGGTGCTCCAAGTGAAAAAACAATGGAATATCCTCTTATGAAATAGAGAAACTCCATTATTATTAAGTAGTTTTCATTAGAACGGGTTCTATTAGAATTACAGTAGGGTAATGTTGCAGACAACCTTTCAGATTTCATTGTACACCAGCTTTATATGTTAGATGCCTCTTGGATACCTACATACTTCTGAAATCTAGCTACACTATGGACTCTTCTCAGACTGTCCAAGTTTAACCAACCAAAGAGTTATGTAATATAAATGAATTTCAGTAACCGAGGCGATTTTCAGAACATTTGCTTTTTCATCCATGTATGCCTTTGGTTGCCCAAACTTATAATTTTTACTCAAAAAAGATCAATACAGAAATTCAAGACGTAACCTTCATGAAATTAAACTACAACAAAACTAATGTTAAGATTTTTTTATTCCAAGCAAGGAAATGTATTTATTCCAGCTAACTTTTGCTTCTACTGATTATGTATTCAGAAGAGTTTGTCTGTGTGCCTTATAAAATTATAATGCCTGCGTAACAAGATTTGTACTTAGGGAAAACTGCCTATTTTTGAGCTGTTACAATGTAAGGCCCAAATCACTGTGCATTACACAGCACCAAAGAGAGAACAAGCTGGTCAGACCATGTTTTGTGAATGATGCCTCTTATTCTGAAAACTACTGCCTTCATGTTTCACTGTTTTCCTTCCTCTGGGACTACAAATGAGTATAAGAAGGCATGTGGTTGCAAACAGCTTCTTAAAGTAGTTGTTATTAAGACCAGGTTAACAGCATATTCCCTTTCAATGAAACATATCCTGGAGCTTATTCTAGGTCACCGGTCTGCCTGCTCTCTCAGGACACATCCATTTAGAGGGCCAGACTTTGCTGACCTGTGTGGTAGCCCACTGGTCCTCATTATCTTGACAAACAGATACACAGAGTTGTAGTCCAAAAATCTGTGAAGATAGTTCCTCACTACAAGAATTCATTTCTCAAATTTTGATGCTTCACTTGCATTCTTGTTCCTGTAATTTAGGCTTTCCATCAACTTCTTGCTACAAGCAGCTAAGTACAGGTTCTCCGACTTTTTCAGGTCTGAAATTTTGTGTATTTTCAGTCTTTTTCAAGGCTTGGGTTTGCACATTTTATATAAACTTTATATAAAAATTTTAAACTACACATACATTCTTGTAGTCCTTCACCTCTGCAGTAATGTCAGTTTCTGCTAGAAGCCACATACATCACTTCTGAATCCACATACGATTGATATCGTAGCACAAAGAACGAGTGTCTTTGTTGAGAGACTAAATTCAGATCTGTCTTGGGCATTGATCCACTTTTTAACTATTGGCATATGACAATGCAGTACTAAATTTTGACCATCTTCACTGGGCATTCATTCATTCACATGAGCAGACATTTGAAAAGGACACATTAATAATTCACCTGCATAAAGGAACTAGATTTGGTACAGCACTGTGTGCTAATATCTAGTGTTTCTTAACTTTGGACAGCAACACATGTACCTGTCTCTCGAGCACTGAATTATGCTACTTTATACTAAGAACCAATAAAAAGTATTCCCACTAGATGTTTGTTGTGCATCTGTGAGGATGATTGCCTTAGAGACAGCCTGCAGGAATATCAGAACAGCCTCATTTATTCAAACAAAGAGCAATTCAAAACAGATTACTAATGTCATGTTGATAGTATGTTTTCTTTTTTTTTTTTTAAATAATGAAAATCTCTTTTATCTTTATTTTTCTCTGTCAAATTGCTTGTTTTCTAAACTCAGCCACATACTCTGGATTTCCCGACCATGTTTTGTTATTTAAAAAACGCATCCCTCCACTTCACATGTTTTTCTCCCAAGAGAGGAGTGAAGGTCTCCCACTTAGAGTACTGTGTCCAACTCTGGGCTCCCCAGTACAAGAAGGACATGGAGCTGTTGGAGCAAGTCCACTAAAGCCCCATAACTATTATCAGAGAACTGGAGTGCCTCTCCTATGAAGACAGGCTGAGAGAGCTGGGCTTGTTCAGCCTGTAAAAGAGAAGGCTCTGGGGAGACTTTATTGTAGTCTTCCAGTACCTGAAGGAGCCTACAGGAAATCTGGAGAGGGACCCTTTTTCAGGTATTGCAGTGATAAAACAAGGGACATTGGATATAAACTAAAACGGTAGATTTAGATTAGACCTTAGATTAAATTTTTCCATGTGAGGATGGTGAGGCCCGCGAGGCCCTGGCACAGGCTGCCCAGAGAGGCTGTGGCTGCCCCCTCCCTGGCAGTGTTCAAGGCCAGGTTGGATGGGGCTTTGGGCAACCTGGTCTGGTGGAAGGTGTCCCTGCCCCTGGCAGGGGGTTGGAACTAGGTGATCTTTGAGGTCCTTTCCAACTCAAACCAGTCTGTATTTCTGTGACTCTAAGAAAGAGAGGATGACTCTTTTTTCATCTTTCCATACTGTGATTATATCCAGTAGCATCATATTGTACTAACACTGTGGCTACAATATGCTAAGTATTGATGGTATGCAAAGTAATAGCATTAATTTCTAGATAACACCAGTGTACATGTGTCCAGTCTTTGATTACTTAAGGTATAAAGAAATATTAGTCCTAACAAGTAGGACAGAGTCAGACTAATAGGGAATGATGGTTAAAAAAACCCCCCAAACCCTAAAACGTTTAAGGAAACAACCAAATTCCCTGAGAGTAGCAATCAAAGATACTAATACATAATGTGTTTTTTTCTTCGAATTGGTATTCTTAAGTATGACTTAAGTATTAGCAGTCTACAAGGTCTTACGTGGAAAACATGTTCAGAGGGACGTGAAAGCAGTTACTCTAGTTTTCAAGAAAGGCAAATAATTCTGTTATTTATGCAACAGTTCTACAAGATGAGTTGCTTTTAAAATCCAACAGATCTGTGAACAGAAAAACAGCTGGAACCTTATAAATAAATAAACAAAAAAACCCCGCAAACCCAACAACTTAGCTTTACGTATTTCATTTAATGTATTCTGATATTTAAAACAAACAAACAAACAAACAACATTATGCTATTTTTATCACCTAAGTACCCTAGGTTTATAAACTAATAAAATGCCCTCTACTAGCCTTTAATTGCAGATCTATTGGTCTTTAAAACTTTTTTTTCTCAAAGAATAACTTGGGATATAGACTGAGACTTTGCTATGTGCTACATAATATTTAAAAGTAAAAATCTGTAAGTAAAACTGTTAACAGCAGTCATTAGTGAAATGATAACTGAAAAAAATAATATTGTATCTAAATTGGTCAGACCAATAAGAAGAACACCCACTGAGAAGGATTTCTACTTGCGTCAAAATCGCACCAAGTTGCAAAATGCGATTTTGCACATTTGCTAATCTCTGATCTGTAACCTGTGATCTGGATATATTTGAAGCAAATGAGTCAGAGCACCCTACAGGTGTACTCAGTTGCAAGATGCAATTTCTCAAAGGCGGAAAAGAATTTTCCCAATATTATCAGTTGCAGATCTTTATATTTTTCTAGACATTTATTTTTTCTAGACATTAACTGGGTTCCATAGAAGGACTCTATATTTTCTATATATAAATATATATATTAATATATAACATAATAATATATACAAGGTCTTAGTAAGCATATTGTACTCACAGCAAAGCCTTTTAGCATAGAAGTTGAGACAATAATGCTTGTAGATTATTCAGTTGATGCTGTCAATAATGCAAGTAAAACTTCTCAAACCATTTGCAAAAAAACCAGAAGGCCATACTGCCCCCTCAGGTCTCCATATACAAGATGACTTTAAAAAATTTACTTTAACTCTTCTTCATTTAACGTAAGTTTTATCCCAGTAGAATAGGTAATTAAAGGGAAATGATGGAGAAAACTCTGTGAAATAAAATGTTAGACAGCTGTTACTTACATTGACAATATTGACTGCAAGTAAGACAGATTTGTTTGCCCAGTCAAAATCTAGATTTCAAACTATGAAAGCTACAGTATCCTGCAATTGAATTAAGAAAAATTATGCACTAAGCATCATGTAATTGACATAGATCGCTTAGCAACAGAAAATTACAGTAATTCAATTTGCACAGAGGAAAAGGACCTTGATTCTCAACACAGAAAGACTGCTAAGAAGGTTTACTTATTGAGGCATCAGGAAGCACAGAGATCCTTGGTAGTTCCAGTGATTTTTAATTTTTTTTTCCCACGTGTGCTAGACATTTTATTTAGAAGATGCTTTCCTCCCCCACCTCTGATAATGGAAAGAAGACATACTGTTCTGAAAACAGAATCTACAGCCATGAAACCAGAATACATAAAAATGTCTAAGAGAAGAGGCTTAGTACTTAACAGGCGCATGCTGATGATTCATGGCATGAAAAACCACTAGTAAACACGGAATGAAAAAAATTTTCACAGCTCTGAATATATTTTGGCAGTATAAATGAAAAAAATCAGAATATCCACTGTCTGTTACCATTAAAAGCACAAGAACATGTGGTAGTTACCTGTTCCTTAGAAGGAAAAGAATGACAACAATAGTTTGTAAGGCTCATGAAATGCCAGTTGATCACCAGGAACTGATCACTGATTAGCAGCAAAAATTTTTACTTCCTTGAATGTGCCTATATTAAGCAAGAGAAAACAAGCAGAGGTGGGATAAGTAAATTATACCTTCAAGACTATTTTATCTCTCTCCTGTTGATTATTACTAGGAAGTGTGTGGGAGTACTTTATTTTATTTATTTTATTGTATTTTTGTTTATATTTTATTTTATTGTTATACCTACAGTTCTTAGGGCAGCCAATTTTTAAGTCCATTGCTAACAACCAGAGCTGTTGATTGCATTGTAACAGCCTGCTGTAACTGCAGTATTAGTGAGTTTGCCTTACTTATGAAGGTATGTCATACCTCCCTGATGGGATACCAATGATCATCCATCAACACTGAATTTTGGAGTAATTTGTAATTCTCCCCTTTAAAGCTACAGACACGTAAAAGACAAATGAAAGTTTGGGAAAACTGTAGCAATCAGCCACAGCTAGGCAACAAGTGGAAAAGAGGGTTGTAAAGTACCAAGTCACAATAAAGTCTTTCACTTGATTAAAGGCTTCTCTAACATACAAGATTAACCAGTCATTAGAGGTAAAGTCAGAAGGGAATCTCTACCATAACTCATACCAATAGCAGCTTTCTCTTTTTTTTTCTTCTCTTCATAGTGTAGGCATGTGGCTTACTTCCTGCTAATGGAACCTGGATACCATACCCTCAAAGGCAAATGCAATTTTTTTCCCCAGTGTGTTTGCTGTGGGCTTTTTAGGTCTACCCAGCAGTGGGGTTGAGGGTGTATTCCCAACAGGCATAGGCAAAATGCAGACAGCCACTCACAGAGTGATCAGGGCCTTTGATGGTATCCATGTAAGCACCTACAGCATTAACACAGACCAGTCCTGCTGCCCCTTTTCACGTGATCAGTTTACTAGTAGATGCTCACATAACATCACTCTTCATCTGCAGTCATTCCTATATTTGCAGGTCCCAAGAACAGACACACAGACTGAACCAGAATTCATGCCCAAACCCATGACCTTGATCTCAGATCTAACCAGATCTAATTGTAGGTTTTTCAAGGTTCTCTTCTCCTCCAACTTGTGAGCTACTCCAGCATGAAGGCACCTCCACGCAGAGAGCAAGGTGTCACAGGAAAGGGTTAGGAATACAGTTCAAGAAGGTAGGATAGACTACAGTGATCCGGCACAGAGCTCAGATAGGCAAATGTAGTGACCAGCAAGCATGTGACTGTCTCCTTTTGTCCTTCCATTTCCATTTTCACAGGCTTGTTCCTCCCCCAACCCACCTGGATCTCTCCCTTTCCCTGCCTTGGGTTCCTCCCCTACACATCACTCTATAACATCTCATGAAAAATTTCACATAATCCCATGAGCCTTTTCAAATATCTCACATATAAACATCCCCCACCTATCAGTTTCAAAATGATTGAGCATTTCCAAGGCTTCAAGTTGTTCTTTCAGTTTTGTTTCCTCAATCTGTGACCTCACTGACCTGGTCTTTGGTCTGCCCTATCTCCTTTTCCCTTGTGCTTGTGTATCTAAGTGGGGTTTATTACTGTTTCTGACTCTAGTCTTTTGTTTTCATGTTGAATACCTGTTAACCAGATATGCCCACAAATCAGATATTCCCACAAAACAGATGCCCTTACATTCCAAGTATCTACATATCATTCTGTATATCCACACACTTCCTAGTGTTGTCCAAAAAATTTATTTCACAGCACTAAGCAACCTTTGGTGAGTGACTGGAAAACTCAAGTTGGACATATAATCTTTAAGTACCCGTTCCAGGTTTGTTGTCAGATGCCATGATTTTTTATGTAGTCCCCTTCTAAACTCAAAGCCTTTGTGTTGATGATCCATGTGGCAGAATAACTTACATTCTTATAATATTATTTTCTAAAGTTTTGCCTAGAACAATGTACAAGGACATGAAACAAAGACATGGAATACTACAGAGCAACAAGGTTTGCTTTCAGCAAGGGCAAGTAACTATGATACATGCCAAAACCAGAGGGAAGTAGTTAAACCTAGATGTCTTTGGTTTGAATGCATAGATAAAACCACTAATTAAGTCTAACTGAAACAGGCTCAGAACTACACAGCAGATTACTGGGCTATGTTATTATCACTGCCATTGAAGACTCTCTGCAGGCCCATAACCAGTCTTGTGTTTTACTGACACCATACCACTTAATACAGTGATTGTTGGGGTAGCACTTCATTAAACAGAAGTGACCTGGTTCAGAATATTCTCTCATTCATACACGAATGTGACTAACCCAACCTCATGCCCAATTTATGAAAAGATATAGGAGAGTTTTTACCAATTAAACCTGAAATCTCTGATTGTTATCCCACCCCTGGTAAACTCTGATTCTCAGCCTGCCCCCCTTAACTGTCTTTTACTTCCCCAGCTGAGACCCAGTAACTGAAATGTCTGTGTGCTTCTTCACTATCTACTGCTTCCCATGTATTGATTTCAGGCTCTTGTTACCCGGTGTAACACTTGAGCCTCAGCATGAGAAAAGTTGCTTCAATACTCCTGTGGCTTTTGTTACCCATGTGTGCCCAACACACCAGAACTGCCTTGTGACTGTCAGGATTTCAATCCTCAGGATCCTGCAGCACTCCAAAATGTTATCGATTATACCTTGCTGCATTTTACATAAGATAGCATACAGCCTGAAAACCTTCAAAAGCCATATGTATCTATCAACAGCAAAGGCAAGTTTGGCACCTAAGCAGAGACTTAATGTTCAGGTAACACTGAATCCAAATTTTATCTGACCATCAACCAAAGAGGCATTGCTATGGGATTTGTCAGTGCCTTATATGCGATTGCATCACTGAATAAGGTCCTAGTAAAATGGGCTTATCTGCAGGTGTCTTTAACCCTCTGTGTTCCAGCTGTAATCATAGATCTATATATAACTTACTTTACAAAGGCCAGTGAATAAATTGAATGTTAGCTATCTCCTGGTCATGCCAATTCATTCACAATCAGCTGCATTTTTTTTTTTTTTTTTTGGCTTTGTCNCATTTTTTTTTTTTTTTGGCTATGTCTGCTTCAAGGGCACAGTCATCTGCATGCATGATTACCTTAATGATTTTGTGGAGCACTGTATTCCATTAGAATAATTGAAAGCACATCCATATTCTGGCATGCATTCCTTTGCTAGCCAATATTCTTCAAAACGCATAAGAAAAAAAAGGATAGGTACCCATCACACACCCTGATTCAATGATCGGAAGGGGATCAACCACCATAAACCTTGACCTTGAATATCAGAGGATGGAACAGACTTAATTTATCACTAAATTTCTCTTGTGGAACTGCAGACCACTAAAGAAAAACTATGTTCTATCCAGCCCTTCAAGACACTAGGAAGGGAGAAACCGTTGTGCTTTCTCAGTGGTTTCTTTGACCAGCACTACTAATAGTCAACATTAGCATGCAGTTAACATAAAAACAATCTTTATGACAGTAGAGATCAATCCCTAAAGATCACTCATATTACAAAATAGCAAGATGACAAAACACTTGCTTTCAGAACTGAATACTCTTCTTCTACCATTGTAATCATTATTAATGTTGTCCTTTGACTAGGGATTCAGTCAATCTAAGAAGTTTGTCAAGCAGTAGTTTCCACTGTCTTTTTTATTACTTGCACAGCATAAATGCTCCAGAATTGTCCAGGCAATCTGTTCACTCATACTGCTTGCAGCTCTCTGACCTTTTCATAGCAACTACTTAGGATGTTATACTTAAAAATTTTGGCATCATTGGACTGAATCCTTAGATTTCCCTCCAGCATTCAAATTGCACCTAATGATTTTCATGGGTCCAGAGCAAAGTTGTTATACAGCTGAAATCAACCATTAAGGAGTTAATCTAATTTTGTCTTTACAGTCTGGCTGAACACTTCCCTTTTCCTGGGTTGTAAATTTGTTCCATAGTTGAGAACTCAATGCCACTTAAGTTTTATAAGCATTACCGATGATGAACAGAAATAGGATATAAATATTGTCTCTAAATGTACCTAGAATTCAAGATACTCAGTCAAAGGGAAAAAAAACCCACACCAAACACACACACAAAAACCTACCAAACAAACAAACAAACAAAACCCCCAAAAAGATAGCAAAACAGTATTATTTTGAATTTCTGACAATTTTGCTGGAAGACTGAGTTTTAAGAAAATGCCAGGCAAGGAATGGGGAGATTGTCCTCTAAACATTTCTTCTGAATAGATGATGTTGATCCTTCTTCTTGCATCCATTAGAAAATTCTGAATAATTTTATTTCTGATTTTCTAAAGTATTGAAGAAATAGCTGAAAGTTGTACCTCAGTGTGAGACCAACTGTGAATTACCTTTTGATTTAACACTATCAAAAAGACACATTACTTCACCTGTCTTTTAAAGTATGACAGGATCTCTGAAATACTGCAAATTTCAGGCCAGTTTCTTAACCCAGGAATTCCTCCAAATCACAAATTGTTCAAAGGAGATAACCAAAGGATACACCCTGATCTGTTTCCATAAATGCACAGTTTTACAAAACCTGTATAAACAGTTCATTTCCACTTAGGTATATCACCAAGATTTTTATTCAGATTTCAATTCCTCTCTGGAATTTTCTTTTCCTTTTGCCAAAACCAGATGAAGTTCAGCAGTTACATTTCTAAGCAACGTGGCATTTTCCCTTTTAAGAAATACACGTATCTATGCAAGTTCCATCGTAGTTCAAAAAACTTTAGTGTTTGCCCACAGCTGGCAACAATTTTAACCACCATCAATATGTCAAAATATTTAATGTAGCCCACAAATATAGGAAGTCATGGGAGTCAGAAGAGTTTGCCATTTCATACAAAAGCTAATAAAGTTTTGTACCTTAACATAGGATTAAAGCAAACAAAAAAGACAATAGGGCTGCTTATTAAGGTATTGGACCATAACTGCAAAATTTTAATTTGCAAGCCTTTAATTCACCAACTGTGCTATGAATAGAAAATAAAGCCATTGACAAGTTCCTCTGCTACTCTGAAGAAGGGATAGCAAAGCAATCAAACTCTATATATTTAATAAATGAACAATATTTTTTTAAAAATCAAAAGAAGCCACAATCTAAGTAGATTTTGAGCATAAC
Organism: Zapornia atra; assembly: GCA_013400835.1. Taxonomy (NCBI): domain Eukaryota; kingdom Metazoa; phylum Chordata; class Aves; order Gruiformes; family Rallidae; genus Zapornia; species Zapornia atra. Next base: position 13,453 of record VZTU01034945.1, read on the forward strand.
CTTAAATTTTGCAGTTTTAATTAGGGGAGGGAGGGTGGAGTGGGTCCTTGTTCACATTCCAGACATTCATGTCAAGCTTTTCTGAAAAAGCACTATATTTGCCAGATAAGTTCACCACCGCTCTGCTAGCATGAGGCTTATGGGAGCAATAGACTGCTGGAAGTTCATTATGTTGTCCATGGTGAAATGCTAACATCAGACAGCCATATGTTGCAATAAAAAGTTTGAGAGCCAACAAGTGCTGAACAAAACAGTGGGGACGCAGAGCTATATCACAGCTATATCTGCTATATCTGCATGTCACCAGATTCTGAGACATCTTGCACCTGCAATATTGAAAAACAGGACAGGATAATTACATCATTGAGTAAATTGTGTTATGCCAGACGGCTATAAAGGAGACCCTCCTCTCCTTCCCGAAACCTCTTCTTCCCTCCCTTCCCTTGGGAAAATTTAGCATTATCTTTTGCATAAAACTCCAACTGTTTTATGCAATATGCAGCAACAAAACAAGTTTCTCCTCTCATCAGAATATATGGGCTTCAGCAAGCATCTAGCAAAGAGAAGATGAAAACTCCATTGCTAACTAAGTATCTGCATTTACTGGAGCAGAACCAGCCACAGGGTAAAGTTTATAACCTAACCACAAGAAGAAAGCCACATTTATAGCAAGACCAGCTGCTCTCTATTAGTGGTATTACGTCTATCTAGTCTTAGTTTAATCACAGGAGTTCACAAAAGTGGCTCTTAAAAAACAAATCATTAACACTTGACACAAACTACGAGGCTTATTTTTTTCAGAACATTTCCCAGGAGATACCAGGCAAAGCCCCATTCATAATCTTCCTTTTAAATTGCAACGCCGTATCAATCCATTCAGCAAAGAATTAAGTCTAGCACTTGGTCGAAGTAAAAGAAAACACAATCTTGCTCCCTTTAGCTTAATTATTCAGGAAGCATTTAAGTAAATAAACACGTTTTAATTGCTTACAAATCAAGGAGAAAAGGACAAATATCTCTGGGATGTATCATTTGCCAAGAAATAACCTAGGTCTTTGGCAAAATGGGGAAGTTAGAAGAAGTACTGAGATCGTTCAATAAAACAAAAACCTAATATCTAATGTCAAGCTTTAGCAAGTCTTTTTGTAATTAACTAAGAAAAAACCTATCATGTTTATGTCTGTCTACTGAGGTTTTGGAAAGTTCTTTTCTTAAGCTGATGTAGAAGTCATTGATTTCTGATTTAAGACAAAACCAGTATTTTTTCACTTATGCAATCTGGACAACTGCCTACGGGATTTGACGTAATGATGTTCCCAGAACCATCATGCTTAACAACAGGGCTTTGGGAAAGTCTGAGCATCCCATGCCATAACCAAGGCCCTTCAGCAGCAAAATTACTTTCTAGCTGTATTAGGTTCTCTACATATTAAGCCAGAGTTTAACAGATAGTCAAAGCTATACAAAATTAGAAGATAATCAGTGCCCTGAGAGCAGAAATAACAAATTACTATACATCATAGAATCACAGAATAATTTATGTTGGAAAGGACCTTTAAGATCATCAATTCCAAACATTAACCTGACATTGCTAGATCCACCATTACATTATATCCATTGGTACCACATCTACATGTCTTTTAAATACTTCCGGGGATGGTGACCATTTCCCCAAGCATCCTGTTCCAATAATGCTGCTGTGAAAGGACCACTGGGACAGCAGCAGACAGAATAATACACTGTGATATAATATCAGCAGCATTATATGTGAATTTATATTTTTGCACATGGTAGAGAAAATATTTACTATCTCTAAGCTCCTGCTTCATATATTTCCATTTCTAAGATAGTGATTTAAGTTCCTGTCCACAACAGGTTTCAAAGGGTGATCATCAGATAATTTCATTCTCTCTGAAGCATTGTATTTGTGTCTATTATACTTTTCTCGTAATAAGTAAGATAGAATTGGGTTTTTTTTCAAACTTTTAGTCTCTAAATACGCTTTATTAAAATTCACAATATATTTGCATCATTTTTCTGTAGTTTCAAATGTTTGGAGCTTTTTTCTTCTATGATAGTAACCTCATCAGTTTAAATTTTCTGTGTTGTATACAAATATTTTGCATGAAAAGTAAAGAATGCAAAAGCATTTTTCCATTTTGAAAACAAAACTCAAGTGATTTTGGTTTAGCTGTGGAAGAAAATGCATCTTTTGGTTTATATGAAAGGGAATTGCTGCTACTATTCTGCTTAATACTCTAATTAACTTCAAGAGATATGACTTTTAAAATTTCCCTGCTTATGAAAATTCTTCATCTATCAACCCAGATCACTGCATTGATTAATCAACATTGAATTAACAACTTCTGAGAACTGTAATACCAAAACATTAGGAAAAAATAAAAATAATTTTCGGTTAAGAAAAGGTAATTTCACAGAACCACAGAATCAC